>JAOUQT010210146.1:0-17746 GCA_025769995.1 Xyliphius kryptos
ATGTTATTATTAATTATTAATCACATTAAGCTACGTGAAGACACTGATCCTGTTAATAATTTCCCACAATAATTATTAACAATGATTTAACAAGTTAGGAAAGTGGTAGATATCAGTAAAATTCAGCTGACAGCTCCTCCAATACCACCTTTAAATGTTCTGTGCCTTCTGGAGCACATGCAGTTTCAAGGATTCAAGGTTTATGATTTTCACGACGGGAGTGATCATGTGCCCAAAGCTGATCACTTTTGCACATTTTGCACAATGATGCAGTGGTAGCTCATCACCTGTATGTCGGCTCTAACGGTGGTCTTTGATGCCAGTTTTTTCAACGGTACCTTTTCCTCCACAAAAAATTATATATTTCTCACCGCATTATGTAAACTTTTCTCCTAATAGACTTTTTCCATGTGGTTAGCATGGTAGCTCGCGTGACACGTTCTGAAATTGCTCTTAAAGTTATGCTGCTTTGTAGCTCACCGGTTAGAACAGTCTCACGGGCAACTCATGTGGTCCTTGTGGGTGACATGTTGGTGACTCCTGTTCTAGATGACTGGGCAAAGATTCCCACAGACTAAAATCAAAGATGAAATTTTGGAAACCTCCAAATGTCCTTAAAAGCTTCTGAAAAGTGTAATGTATGTGTGTCTAATACTTTTGTTACTATATCCAACAATCACCCCAATGATGCCATGCATGAGCTTACTGCTGTTCAGAAATCAGCTCTTCAGCAGAGTCCATCTGTTTACTGAGTTTCTTCACTTGTTTGTAGTGAGCAAAACATTCCTTGTCATCTTGATCCAGCTTCAGACACTCCCGGATCTCGCTGTAAATAAAAGACTTTTAATAATAAACAGCGATCTCTGATCTCACAACTGATCTGTGAATAAATAAGCATGGATATTCCCACAAACGTGCCCCAAACTGGAGGTTGAATTAGCGGCAACTCCATACAAAATTTCCAGTTAGATTTCTTACAAATGGGATCAATAGTTAGGTGTTTACATACTTTTGGTCATATAAAACAGCTCAGTGCAACATTTCCTACCTTACATCCTAAATAAGTCCACAAGGTATAAAGTGTTAATTTTGCCTGTTTTTAAGCACAGAACTGAACTGGAGCTCTGCTTCATCTACTACTGCTAAATTTGCTTACATTTAGGTGACACACCCAAAAAGCAGCCAGCACTCTGACATCAGTTCTTTTTATTTCAGATTGTTAGGGGCGTACCTTAGGGAATCCTGGTGTTCACCCAATTCATAGAGTAAGCGGCTGAGCTTCAGATAGGCAGCTCGGTTGTCAGTCCTTAGCCGAGCTGCAGGTGTGAGGTCTAGTATAGCCTTTCTTGGCTCTCCAATCCGTATGTAGCATTCTGCTCGCAGCTCTCTTGATTCTGGATCCCAAGGGGAAATCTGAAGTGAAATGCAAAAATATGCCAGAAAATAGCTTCAAATACTCTCTTTAATCTGAATGTTAAACTACAATATTGATTTACAAAATTCACCTCTATGACCCTTTCCAGCAACTGGATTGTGACCGTGTAATCACCCCGATGATGGGCTTCACGTGCCTCCTCCTGGAGATTCTTTAGCTCTTCAGCTCTTTGCAGCTGACTATGGGCCTCTGCCATGTCAGGTGAGCGGTCCAGCTAAGAAAAAACAAAAATAAGTGGAGAATGGTAGTTACTTTCAGATGGACAGCAAAACAAACCAGTGTGTTTTGAACATGCAAATTGTGACACAGGCAACTGCTAAACTGTGCATCATGTCTGTAAATCACAGCAGTAAATCTGCTTGCAGTTTGATAGTACGGTGTAGAATAAAAACTCTTGTATTGTGAAGAAATAAGCGTAAACAATATTGTGATAACTTTGATTCACTTTTACAAAACAAAATATAATTAAACAGTTAAACAACCTTTTAACTTTTAACAACCTTAATCTCCTACCACACGGTAGACATTACATTTACATTTTGCAGACAATTACCCAATGCGAATTACAAATGAGAGAACACCACAAGTTAGTAGTTTAGGAACAACAGCTATACTGTAAAATCATCAAAACCTGCCCATTACACAATCTTGCTGTTTTATTTTTATTTTTTTATTTCATTATAGCAAATGTATGTGGAAGAGTTGTGTTTTGAGCTGTTTCTTGAAGATGCTAAGAGACACAGCCTTACGGATAGTGTTGGTAAGATCGTTCCACCTTTTAGCAGAGGTGAATAAAAAATATAAAGTGAGAATTGGATTCAGCAGGCGACATTCATCACTAGAGCACAGTGAACAACTCTGAGTGTATTTAAGAAGGATGGATTGAAGCTAAGACCGAGTCAGTTTAAAATATTGCAAAGGCATCAGTTTGGAGGGTCTGGGTTTTGAATTTGAATTGAGGATTTAGCTGGAATTACAAGCAAGTTTTTTTCACGTTTAATTTGAGATGACAGACCTTCATTCAAACACATATGTCGGTGAAGAAGGCAGCTATCAGATTTGAGATGGAGGAGCCGTCAAGTGAAAAAGCCAAATGAAGCAGAGAGTCATCAACATAGCAATGGTAAGAGAAACCATGTGCCTTAATGACAGTGCCCAGCAGTCATGAATAATAAAAATAGGAGGGGTCAAAATACTAAGCCCTGCAGAACTCCAGTGACTACTTTGTGAGGGTTAGAAACATTCCTATTCCATGACACTTTAAAGATCCTACCTGTTAGATAGGAACAAACGATTCAAATGTCATACGAGAGAAGCCTAGATTGAAAAAAAAATTAAACAGAATAAAATATGATTTACTGTATCAAAATTTGCATAGGGGTTCAGCAGGTTGAGGACAGAATTGGGAGTCAGCTTTGGTTAATATTAGTGTCAACCACATAAAGCAGGGGTGTCTCAGTGGAGTGACCATAACAAGAGTTTACTGATGCCCTTAGTCTTCTCCATAAAGAAATTTGCAAAGACATCAGCTGACTGAGCTCACACATTACAGGAACCTCTGCCCCCTAGTCTTGGTTCTCACACTTCTTCCTGAAACTGTGACTTCATTAACTTATTATAGTCCCTTTAATCTCATAATTTTAAAGTATACACTGCACATTATTCTATGACGCTGCAGTATTTATTCATCAACATATAAAAACAACATATTTTACAGTCTAATCTGCTATAGCACAACGTACATACATACTGTATATATACACTGCTCAAATTTTTTTTAAGAAAACACTAAAACACACTGTAACTCCAAGTCAACCACATTTCTGTGAAATCAACCTGTCCAGTTAGGATGCAACACTGATCATAAATAAATTTCACCTGCTGTTGTGCAACTGGAACAGACAGCAGATAGAAATGAGAGGCACTTAGCAAGACAACCCCTATAAAGGAGTGCTTCAGCAGGTGGTGACCACACACCTTTTCTCTATTTTTATCCTTTCTGGCTGATTTTTTGGACACTTTTGCATTTTGCTAGTTCTCTCAACATAGAGATAGCATAGAGGCGGTGTCTACAACCCACACAAGTCGCTCAGGTAGTGCAGCTTATTCAGGAGGTCAATCCGAGCTGTGTCAAGAAGATTTGCTGTGTCTGTCAGCACAGTGTCCAGAGCATGAAGCAGATACCAGGAGACATGGAGGGGGCCGTAGGGAGAACATTCCCCACCTCACCAGGCGTTGTAGGGAGGTCATACAGGCATGTGGAGGCCATTCATGCTACTTGGCCTCATTTAAACGTATCTTGAGGAATTTCCACTGAAATTGAATCAGCCTGTCATTTGATTTTCCACTTTGATTTTGAGTATGATTCCTTGAGATCATTGAGATTTAGGATTTGTTATTTTAGTATTCTCTTTGTTCTTTTGTTTAGTGTATTTATTGGATGGCAGGGTAGTTAAGTGGTTTGCATGTTTGCTTCTCATTGTTGGGGATTAAGGTTCAAATCCAGATGTGGGTGGAGTCTCCATGTTCTCCCCGTGTCTGTGTGGGTTTTCTCCCACAGTCTAAAAAGGTTTTTGGGTTATCTGACTGCTTTAGGTTGCCTCTATACTGTGCGTGCGTGTGTGTGTGTGCGCGTGCCCAGTGATGGATTGGCACCCTGCCATGGGTGTATCTCTTTTGGATGACATTGCAGCAGAAGGTGGCTTTTATAATTTCAGCATTTAAGACGCTTGTTGTGATGTCTGTGTGATTGTTCTAATGTACACGGTGATTTGCTGGCGGCCTGTTTGCTTTATTTTGAACTCAAAAGAAATCAAAAGAACTTAAAAGTGGACTCTTGTAAATTCATGCCTCTGGTTACAGACTGTGCAGTTTGGTATGTTCGCCTAACATACATTTAGGCGATGTGCAGTTGGATGAAAATAATTTTAATGCTATTTATTTAGAGGTTCATGTGTGAATGCTGGATGGAAGGTTTCACATGAATCTTTTCTGATCTAAATAAACCTGTCTGATGGGTGTCAAGATCAAACAAATTCTCAGTTTTGATTTTTATTATCAATTCAGTTCTTTTTATTACCAATACATAACTGAAAACTTTGTGGAATTCAAAAGTTACCAAACATTTAAATCTGTTTATTTAATGTCACGGCATCATACATTTCGAGAGTGAATCATTCCTGACATGAAGAAGGCTTCTGAAAAAGCAGAGGAGTCAACAGGTCTTTCCCCGACAACGTCGTGTGGCTGTTTTTTTGTGTTTTTTTGGTATTTATTCAACCAAATATTTTGTTTCCCCTTACAGCCTGTTTACATTCCACAAGGGTAAGACTGCATCTTGTTTTCAGTTATGAATGGATCATATTTATTCATGGACCAGGTGTGGTCATTGGCTGATCCCTTCTGGCTCTTCATGCCAAATCTGAGAGGATCAAAGCACATCAAAAAGCTTTTAACCTTTCCAGGAACAAGTCGCTGGTCTTATCCTTCCCATTAGACTGCGACCAAAATAAAAATAAATTTTTAGTGGGGAGTTATAAATTGATGCAGGAATCAAGAGACGCCTTGTTTTAGGTTTTCTAAAAACATCCTGAAGAATCACGCCACTGGGGCTAAAGCTTATATGGAATATGGAGTTCTCTCTCTCTCTCTCTCTCTCTCTCTCTCATATATATATATATATATATATATATATATATACTGTGTATATATATATAATGGGTGTAAAAATGAATTGATTCGAATCAATGCATCTAATATACACTTGACGATTTAATGCATCAATACGTCCGCAACAGTATTGATTGATGTGTTTATATTGTTACCTTCTTGTTTGCCTATTTTTAATATTTGCTCCAACATATGCACAATACCCACTTCAAAGCTGTGGGTGGAGCTATCTCAACTTCCATTATACCTCACAAGAGGGAGAAGCCAAAGAACCTGTACCTGCCTGATTGGCCAAAAAGACCTTTCTTTTTACAATACAAATATCTGATTTTTAGCAGATGCAGTTGTTGGTGAATTGCAGAATGTGAAGGCCCACCCACAGAGGCATATTGTTTTTTTAACCCTGATTTTTGGTTTATGTACAACAGACGTGATACAGCAAATGTTATGCAAATGATAGACAGAGAATGGAACGACTTACATAAGGCTTTAAAACTGCATTCTTCTAAAACAGAATCTTTCCTAACATCTGTTTAACCCATCTGATGATATTGCTGACATTGCTAGTACAGAGAGTCTGTTTTGGAAAACTGTACATCGTAAATAATATTTAAAACAAAGTTTTTAGATTTTATTAAAATCTTTAATTTCGTGCAGTAATCTGATCAAAAGATTAAGGCCATTGTGATATGGTTTGAATTTCATATCTTGATTATTATACATATCATAATAAAGCACATTATCTGTAAACACAAAAGAAATGTAGTTAATTATATAAACATTAATTATATAGTTTATATTACATCAACATCTGAATAAGCATTTCTTTTTTAAAATATTTATCATTTTAATTTGATATTGAAAAAAAAACGAGAATGTAATTTTTGTTTTACATTCTAAACCTTTTTTTTTTTTTTTTAATAAAGCACATAACAAAATATACATTTTCACAGAAGTTTAAAAGTTAAAAATTTCCAAACAAAATTAAAATAATTGTCAGTAATTTCCAAACCAAACATACTTTATATGGAAAAAAGTTTTAGGACACATCTTGTAATGACTGAACTCAGATGTTTTGTTTAATGGTATGGAAATTGTGGAAATCACTTTTTTCTGTTTGTGACTGTGATCTATCGCACAAAGCAAAGTCCATAAAGCCATTTTTGCGTGAGTTGGGTGTGGCCCACACAAAGCCTTGACCTCAGTCCCATTAAACACCTAGAACTGGAACAGACTCTTTCATTCAATAGCATCTGACATTACAAATTCTCTTATAAAAGAATTTATGGACAACTTTAAACAAAACACAATTGTCTATCATGCCTTTGCAGAAGAGTGGAACAGCATTGCAGAAAAACCTGCCCTCTAGGATTTTAATGTTTCTCAACCTGATCAAATTCAGCTGATAAATAATTTTCCACCTTCAAGAACAAAATGTGTTGCATTTATGAGCAGCTATGCATCAATTTGGTCGATTTGTCTTAGGTATGATGTATTTCGCTTTGTTTGTCTGAGGTTTAAAAGCGTAAATGAATGCTAGAACAAAAATAACATCTTGAAGGTTAAGCACATTTACAGTAAATATGGAATCAGAGAGACCTGCTACATGAATGTAACCTATAAGTGTCAAGTCTGATTTGAAAGATTGGATTTACCAGGTGAATTCTGGAGAGCAAGCAGCATGGCTTTTAGTTCTTTAATTAATAGAGCTCAAAGGATGTTGAAAAAAGGACATTAAACGTTTTCCATTAACAAGCTTAAAGCAACATAGCCATCTGTTACTACACAGTTTTAGTTTAGCACCTGTTTTTTTTGGAGAGGTGCTGTAAACTGATCCATTTTTCTGAATGACTTGGTAGCAAATGTTCCCGGGATAAACATCTAAATCACTGTCATTAAGAACTGATGTAGGACCTCATTGTAATAAAACTTTTTTACACTGCTAATGGTACACACTGGATGGCACTGATTTTTTATGCACAGCTTCTGGTTTCTGGTCAGTGCGTTTGTTGTGTGTGTGTGCTCAGTCTTTAACATATTCTTCTTATGTTAATGTGGATTAAGACCAATTGGGCTACAGGACTATGAGCTGGACCAGAAGAAATGGCTGGGGTTGGCATATATAGTAGTGTTGATTGATAGTGTGCTTTTTAGGATGCTTTATATTTTTAAATGTCTCCAGTATAAATAACCTGTTTTTCACTCATTTGTATGTTATTTTGTTCAGGCTTTACAGTGTGGTGACAATAACTTAAATACCATTTAATATTCAGCCGATGAATCAACCTTAAAATTACACATTTGTACAAATTTTGGATGTCCTTGGACATTCTTTGTTTACTAGCTCACATTTTGGAATGTTGAACTGAACACACCAAACATGTTGTTTTCCCCAGTAGCTCCTCTGTCACACAGCGTGGTGCTTCCTCTGCCATTTTCTGTCTGGCATCAAGGTAATTCATGTGGAAGCAAAATCTATGAAGGTTGGACGAGTTTGGTATGAATGAAAGCTCAGGTTATGTAATGTGAAAATTCTTGTTTTTTATCCTTTACGCAGATATTTTACAAGAGTGTCTACCAAAACAAAAGTTTGTAAGTTTTAAAAATAATTTTAAATAATTACAAATAAAGTTACTGATGTGATGTGAAGTGCAAGGGCAGTCATCAATAGGGATGAGACAAGTCATTGTTTTTGCAATTATTCATAATGAAAAACATTAATTAATTGTAAGAGCACCTTAACATCATCAGGACAACATTCATATGCAAAAAAATATGTATTACCAAATGACACAACGAGCAAAAAAAAAGTTCCACTTGCAGCAGACTTATCTGTTTACTTTGTACTTACAGGAAAAAATCTAGTTTTCTTTCAAATGAATACACTCATGTACTTTAAGGGGCATCGATCCACTTTTTTACTTAAATTTTCACAAAATAATTTGATATTTGATGTTATAACGAAAATTTAGGGTTAAAAAAGCAAACGCTCTGGTTCTATTAATAACAAACACAAGAAACTGCATTTTTCCTGTGATTTCTGTCACTTTTTTGATAAGTTGTTTGGTAAGTTAATTATCGCATTTTATTTGTAATTATCATAGAATTGTGATTATTTCTTGGAAAAAAGTCCTACCAAAGAACTCTGTAATCATCTCATCCCAATAGTCAGCAATCCCACTCACCTGAATGTACTCCTGTCTGAAGATTTGCATGCCACATACATAAAACAGCACTTACACAAATCACTACAAAATACATTTATGTTTGCAAAATTGATATAAATAGTCTGGATTGTTTTTTTGATGATCAAGAATTATTGGTTCTGGTTTTTGTACTAGTCCATGAGCACTTTTTGTTCGTAATAAAAACAGTAAAAAGGATTTGTAGAGATATCCAGGTCCTTAAGGTTTTGTGGTTGTAGCTGATTTGTACCAGATATATTTGTACACAATACAGCATTCTCTGGTTATTAAAGTATTGCTAGTTAGTATTGCTAGCATTCCAGGTATGGGTACACATCACCATTGTAGGGGAGCAAAACACTTCCACCAAAGGACACTTTAGAGAATTGTAAAACACATAAGGACTGTGTAACGGGAAACTCCTCTGGTTTCATGGATTTCTCTTTCCGTGGCATGTAATGTAACCTGATAAAGGCCGCACACATCAGGTGCGTTAACTACTTCCAGTGACTATCACCACCCTTTTCTACCCTTGCGCCATCGCACTTCTGTCTCTGACTGATGCCAGAATTTGCCAGGATTTTTTTCATTTCCAGCATTTTAGGCTGACTAGAGACAGAAGATTTAGACCAGTTACGTACAAAGGTTTTAGTGATATCGTCCTTTGTGTGTTCTGGTGGAGGCTACAAATCTCCACTCCTTTTTTTCCTTGAACTCGCAGAAGGCTCTGGTGCCCTCATGATTGGTATCTCAACATATGCCAGGATATACCATACCAGCTGGCAGTCAGGCGAGCAGGATACTTTCTAAACTCTCAACATGAAATGCCATAGTGATTTTTGTACATGGTTTCTGTAAAAAGTGTTTTTGGCAAGTCGCGTTAAAAAGTAATGGGTTTAAATAATATCGAGTACTTGCAAATGGGTATGTTTATGGATTTCCAGGTAAATGTTAAGGTGTTAACAAGCTAAACAACTTCTCATAGAGGAACTGCTCACTGTGGAATTTCTCAGGAAACTACCTATCTTTGTAAGCTTTTTTAAATTTGCTTGTACACTGGAGAGATACAAGCCATTAAGGTACAGAGATCCCTAAGAACCTTCATACTGGTAAGTTACTGTCAGATAAGGATCTAGAAGTATTTGCTTTTAAAATTACTTATTTACACCCACATTTCATTTTTATACATACAGATAGCTCTTGTGAGTGCTGTGCCCTGATATAAACTTGTATTCAGGACCGGTAAAAATAAAACATATACGGTGGAATGTTCTAATAAATAAGTATATTTTTAAGCAAGTTTAGTCACACGATCATACACAACACTTTCAAGCATTTGAATTCCATAATTCTAAATTGCATTCAATTTAACATAGTATCTTAAATGTTGGTGAAACCTATACAATCTGACAAACACTGACACTAACAATACTTTACCAGAAGCCTGAAATTTGTCATCATTGTCAAATATATTAGTTTTTTTTGCTATTGAAATTGCACATTCAACATTAAATGACTAACTCATTACCCAGGATGGCATATGACCACCTCAGATAGCACCCATGAACGTTTTCAAGTGTTCACATTGGCAACTTTAGTATACGTCTGGTAGACTGGTAATTACCTCCTGCACTACAGAGCAGTTTTATTTTGTTGGTGCATTATTCCTATCCCAGCAATGTCATTTGGGATACTGGAGCTGTACTTCAAAACCGAAAACACCTGTTGAACGCTCCCTAACACGCTGAAACCTAGTAAACCTAACTAGTCACATGACATTTTGGAGGAAAAATGACAAGAACTGTTTAATTTAGACATTTAGGGGTGTACTCACTTTTGTTGGCCGGTGGTTTAGACATTAATGGCTGTATATTGAGTTATTTTGAGAGAAGCAGAAATTTAGGCTGTTATATAAAATGCATTTGACAAAAGCGTCATTTTGTTAGTGTTGTTCCATCCATCCATACATCCATCCATCATATTCCGCTTAATCCTGTGCAAGGGTCATGCTGGGGTTCCCCATGCCTATCCAGGGGAGAATGTCATGGGTGCTGGGCAGATACACCCAGGAGAGGATCTTTTGCTGTGAATACCCTTACTCACAGAGCCACACACACAAACACACACAATACTGGTGCAGTTTAGAACATTCAATTTACCCTGAATTCATGTTTTTGGATTGTGGGAGAAAACCGGAGAACCAGGAGGAAACCCACACGGACACGGGGAGAACGTGGAAACTCCACTCAGATTGGGATTCAAACCGAGGCAAAAGTGCTAACCACTAAGCCACCGTGCCACCCCATTGTTGTTCCATTAATATCTGCAGAAATGCAAGGGGTGTACTTACTTTTGTGATACAAGCGCAGTTATACCCTACCCTTCGTCGTTCTTTTATTCCAGTCCACAGCAGATGTCGTCAGAAGTCTCTTGCTAATTTGTATGTTTTGCAATACTTCAGTATTGACATGTTGAGGTAGATGGAGTCTTTTATATAATTATGTTTCATGTAAATTATGTTTCAAGTACAGTGAGGAAAATAAGTACTGAAAATAAGGTCTGAAATTTTCATCTCAGGTGCATGTCCACTGTGAGCGACATGATCTAAAAAAAAATCTGGAAATTACTATGTATGATTTTTCTTTATAATTTATTTGTGTTACTGCTGCAAATAAGTATTTGAACATCAATGGTAATATTTGGTACAGTAGCCTTTGTTTGCCATTACAGGTCAAACGTTTCCCAGATTTCACCAGATTTGCACAAACTGCAGCAGGATTTTGGCCCATTCCTCCACACAGATCTCCAGATCAGCCAGGTTTCGGGGCTGGTGCTGAGAAACACAGAGTTTGAGCTCCCGCAAAATATTTTCTATAGGGTTTAAGTCTGGAGACTGGCTAGGCCACTCCAGAACCTTGATATGCTCCTTACAAAGCCACTCCTTGGTTATCCTGGCTGTGTGCTTTGGTTCATTGTCATGATGGGCGACCCAGCCACGACCCATCAATGCTCTAACTGAAGGAAGGAGGTTGTTCCCCAAAATCTCGCAGAAAAACACTCTCAAAACATGATGGTTCCACCCCTTTGCTATTATTACTCAAAGTAGGGATGGTGTTTTTGAGATGGTACTTATCATTCTTCGTCCTCTAAACATGCGAGTGGGATTAAGATCAGAAAGTTCTATTTTGGTCTCATCTGACCACAGAACTTTCTTCCATGACTCTGGATTATCCAAACGGTCATGGGCAAACTTAAGACGGACCTGGATGTGTGCTGATTTAAGCAGGGGAACCTTCCGTGCCATGCATGACTTTAAATTATGACGTCTTAGTGTATTATCCACAGTAACCTTGGAAACAGTGGTTCCAGCTCTCTTCAGGTCATTGACCAGCACCTCCCATGTAGTTCTGGGCTGATTCCTCACCTTTCTTAGGATCATTGATACGCCATGAGGTGAGATCTTGCGTGGAGCCCCAGTCCGAGGGAGATAGACAGTCATGTTAAGCTTTTTCCATTTTCTAATATTTGCGCCAACAATTTTGTCTCTGGTGTCTTTTGAAAGCTCTTTGGTCTTAGCCATGTTGGTAGTTGGGGTCTTACTGATTGTGTGAGGTGAACAGGTGTCTGTATGCAGCTAACACCTCAAACAGGTTCTTCTAATTTGAAATTGTAAATGGTGAAGAGGTGAAGTTTTTAGTTGCGGACTAACAGATCTTTGGGGCCAGAAGTTTTGCTGATTGGCAGGTGTTCAAAAAACTATTTTCAGCTGTAACACACAAATAAATAGTGTACAAATATAAAAAAATCATACATTGTGAATTCCAGATTTTTTTAGATTATGATAAGATTTCAGAACCCTCCATGATTTTTAATTGGGAGAACTTGCAAAGTCGCAGGGTTCAAATACTTATTTTCCTTACTGTAATTCCATTCCTTTCCATTACTGCACTAATATTGAGTAATTAGTAACAAAGAGAACCTTTTCAGCACTGATGATTAATAATTTTTTTTCTGTAATTATGTTCAGTTTAATTTGTAACAGATGTGTTTGTGTGGATTGCAGGGTACTCTGTTTTCCATTTAATTCCTCTTATTTAGTCTGTTTGTCAAATGTAAACCATAAAACAGATGGTCTAGTAAGTAATTATATTTTAAGGTTGACTATTGTAATGTATTGTTATTTTTTTAGTGTTCTGCTTTTTGTTATTTGTGAACTTTTATCTTAATGCGTGAACATTATATTGTTGTGTGGGTTAGAATGGGGTGGTTAAATAGTGTGTAGTTTTGCAGGTGTAGTGTATAATATGGTGTTTAGTTCTTATTTTTACAGCGTTTCTGACTATATGGTTCACTATTGATGTCCCACAGTTCACCAGGATTTATAGTGTATATAACACAACATTCAACAAATTTTACAGGCTGTCATTGAAATTGAATAATTAGTGTATTTCGTACATTGATTTGACCTCAACCCAGAATGCTCTTCCTACTTAAGAGGGCTTGGTGTGCTAGGCTTAAGTCAAGACCCAAGCCTAAAGTGAAGAGAGGGAGGGGTGTTCACAGAATCTTCTTTTTTTTTTTCTCCACGGACTTCTCACATCTGCTCATTAATGCGGTATCTCAATCTGTTGTCCTCTATCTCCTGTTCGCGCAGAAGCAGTAGGTGTTCAACATTCTGGTGGGCATCAAACCCTTGCCTCCCCTGTGTTATAACACGTCAGCATGGTTGCTGGCATCCCTGTCATAATACAACATTCACAGATTTTGGCACTAACATGCCACATGCCACACAGGAAAAAGCCTTATTAAATAAACCAATGCCGCATTAGGATCCTGAATTGATTTTCTGTTCACCAGCATCTCTACCAGTGCCAGACTTGTTACTGCTGTTTACTCACAACTTCCAGCAGGGGCATCAGTTGTGTTTCCCTACATCCTCGATTCTGCCTACTCGCCAAACTGGGACCTGATTAGTCACATCACCATACAAAATTTTAGTCACAGCATTAAATAAAGTTTAAAATTGTATGCACATAAAACAGGTACTTCCATACAGGGCTGGAGTTTCTGTACGATGTTGAATTGATGCAAAAGTTTAAATCAGATGATGGATAATATGTAACGGATATAAGAACCAAGTTAAAACCACTTTTGCTTTTATTTAAATGTTTAAAGTTGATTTCTTTTTTTAAAATATTTTAAATTTGTTTTGAATGAAAAGTAAAATTACGTAACTACAAATCTGTAGTAGTAAAACTGCCAGGAAGCAGATCAAGTAGCATTAAGACTATGCACCCTCGAGCTTTACCAGGTGTAATGCCATTGTAAAGATTTACGACTCCCTTGTTTTAACGCAGAATGTGTCACTGAGACAGCAATCCAGGTTTAACTTTAAGAACAGTTCAGTTGATAGCTGTGATCATGGCAGTATCAGGTTGCTTATGTATCACATTCAAATGCTAGATGTGAGTTTTTGGCACCACATGTGGTTTTAGGCATCAGAAAATCTGTTTTTAGACCTCCAGGGAGGAGAACTTGAAGTTATGAGAGAATGAATGCTGGCATTGTGTGAGAACACTGACACTATTCCCCTCTTTGTATGTGTTGTGTGTGTGAACAAAATGCCAGCTTTTGACACTCCCCTTCCCTATTCATTGAGCTCCACCATTATATTGTGCAATGTAAACAGAACTTCACCTTAAATCAGTTTATTTAATAAGTGAAACTGTGGTGTTAGTGTTTTCGATGACCGTATACCGTATAGTAAATGAACTGAACATACTCAGGAGGGGCCATTGTGGACATCAGGGTGTAATGGACCCCTGACAGATCACTGTTGTTTAAAGTTTCAATGTGTGTCCATGTCAAATGCAGCTCTATACACATTTCTTTCACTTAGAATTTTATATCATCTAATCTGATCTGTTATATTGTTTGCATTTTAGTTTTTAGTTAGTTAAACATAATAAAATAAATTAGACATCACAACTGTAAAAAAGAAACTATAAATTGGGTAAATTATGACAAACAATATATTTTTTTATTAGCTTAATACAAGTAACAAAGAATTCATTCTCTATTTCTTACCTTCTTAAAATGATAAAATCAGTAATGCAGGGTTAGAGTGCAGGGTCATGATCTTTTGCCCTGCAGCTGACTGGATTAAGGACTTTACTCAAGTGTCTACAATGGCAACCTGGGGTTTGAACTTATCTGATGAACAATCTAAAGTTTAAACCACTAAGACACTTCGGAACTTGAAAATAAAGAGCGATTTAGTAAATACATGTATCAGTAGTTTATTTTATTTTAAAAAGTTTATTTAAAAAAGTAAATATGATGGCGCAGTGATTTCATTTCATTAATGTGGAGGTGGAAGGATTGTAAAGTTCTGTGGGTGTTCTAAGGTCTTCTTATCATGGTTAGGTTCCTTTATTGGTCTTGGAAGCTATCCATACTTTAAAATGGATGATCTTAGAGCACTTTGAAGAGTCTGTAATTATTTTGTTCTCATATTTCAGGTTTCATTATTTCAGTTTTTTTTAAAAGGACTAGATATAAAATATAAATCAATATGGTTATTATATTTATTTATTTATTTAACAGTTTAATAAATACATAGATATGCAGGCACTTTAGCATTTTTAATTCATCCATGAACATGTCTTTATGTTGTGAGGGGAGAACCACATAAATAAATTGAACCTGAACTGAACTTAATATATAAATAAGAACACTTGATTATGTACAAAACATACAATCAGGAATTTTGATAAGAACTTAGTATTTTTTAAATCCTAGAGCCTTACAGATATTTTAGCATCCTGTTTGACTGCGTGTACGTGTGTGTGTGCCTACAAGCATGTGCACGTGTGTGAGCATGTTTTATTCCTACACTTCATCAGACCCCAAACACATCAGACATTTTCCAACTTCAGGTCCAGCGGCATACAGTGAAGAGCTTTTTCTGAAACATTTTTTTTCTTTCTTTCTTTCCTGTCATGTTTCCACAGTCAGACTGTAAAGAAAGAGGCTGTGTTTAACATCAGGCTTAAATACATTCCTTCCTTATTACATTAGATGGTGGACTGTCTGGAGTGCTAACCAATGTGTGTGTGTGGGTGTGTGGTAGGGGGTGATTCAAAGAATGAGTGTAATAGACTGTGGAAAAGGAGGCGGTTCGATGTGGCCATGAGCTGATGAATGACATCATCGTCAGGAACATGTTTCATGTCTGAGAGTTCAAAGGAATCATTTAAATTATACTTTTGTAGCTTTGATTAAAGTAACCTGGGTAATGTGAATTTCTAAAAAATGTGAAGTTATCTCTTATATAAGCATTAGAAAGTTTAGATTCTTTCATAATTGACAGTTGGAAAAAAATTTACATTAAGAAAATGTAGATTGAGGCAGGCTCAGAATTTTGCTTTCTCATCAAAGTTTAGAGCAGTCAGTGTAAATGAAAGGTTTTTAAAGTTAAACATAAGCTATAATTTCTGGCTATTTTATTAGATAAACCTATTTTATGAACTCTACTTACCATATACAGTAGATGCAGTTTGTAGTTTTACAATTATAGACTGTAGTACTGTTTCTTCACATACATTGTCATTCTTTTTTTTTAAATGTATGGCTCTCCACAGGACCTCCACAAAGAAGGTATTATTTATGTGGTGGATGAAATCTGTGTTTACATTTTTCACAACACATGATTAAAACATATAGTGTGCAGATATAAATGCAAGTTTACAAAAAAGAGAGGTCAAAGCAAAATGTATAAGGAGACCAGCATCTGGACAATAAAATGCAAAATAAATAAGACTGTAAGGTGAATGTTAAGCTAAATAAAACCGTATTAACATGTAGGAAAACGTAGGAAAACCAAAATTACCAGCATCTAACACCTGAACAGAGAAAGAAAGGTTATCAGAATCAGAATACCTTATTGATTTCCTGGGAGAAATTGCAAGTAGGAAAGAAGAAATAAGAGAAGGAATACATTAGGGGAAAAGACAGAGGAGAAGCAGGGAGGGCATTTTGCAAGGACACTAGCAAAGCCTTGTGGAGGAGTTTCGTATAAACACCGCCACTGAGCGTAAGTGCTGATAGGTGAAGCCAAAACAAATGAGACACAGCCTTTTTGGCAGAGATCAGCCATTTTGCAGCAAGTCCTCTGATTTGTGGTCTTCAATTCCAGATTTGTTGGTAGACCCAATAGTTGCTCCGAGATGGATTCCAAGTTGCGATTAATCACAGTCAAAGTGCTAAAAAACTCCGCCCGACCTGTCAATCATATTGGGTAGCTTCCATGGATGGTTTACAGGTGACCCAACTCTTTTTATCTCCAGATACTCCAGGGCAGCACCCAATCCAATCACCACAATACCCGTGATCAAAAGTCCGAATAGGTAAACATATTCCACAACGTCGATCGATTGTGCAGCCAGGAATACGATATTTCACATCCTCCATGCATCAGTGAGCTGATATAAATGATAATGGTGATGAATTATAAATCTGCAGTGGCAGATGCTGAATGATGCTGAAACATTTTTCTTGTGACATTAATTTAATAATTGATTTTTCTTTGATATGAGAATGATGAGACAAATGAATAGGGGATATTAATTATCCCTGAAGGTTAGCATGTAAATATTTTTTTAGGACAGGCAAGTCAACTTAATGATGTCTGATTCCCAATTCATTTATTATCTTCCGCTTAATCCTCTACTAGGATCTCGTGGGGTCCCCCTTGCCCAGCCAAGGGAAAACGTCTCAAGGCGCTCTAAATTGACCCATATAGTGTGTTTTTGTGTGTGTGGCTGTGTGTGTGTGTGTGCCCAGCAATATGTTGGCGCCCTGTCCTGGGTGTATTTACCCAGCGCCAGAGACATTCTCCCCTAGTTTGGCATGAGAAAGTCCTCTGCGACCCTCGTAGCGGATCACCCCCTGCCAATCATGGTAAAATCAAGTTTTTTTTTTTAACTGTGTTTCAGTTTATGTGTCAGTTTTTCTGCTTGTGTGTATAATTTAACATTGATTTAAAACAAGACAAACCAGATGTCTTATAATCCTTGTAATGTGTAAATGTAGTAACTCCTTTTTAAAAATCAGTAAGGGCAAAATAAATACTTAACTAACTGTCTACAAATCAGGAGCAGGCTTGTGGTTTTAAGGAACTAGCTTTTTAAATATCCTGGTTCGATTCCCAGTTGCACCAAGAACTATGGCTGAAGTGCCCCCTGGGCGAGGCACCTAACCCCAATTGTTCCGCAAGGGCTGTATACAGGACTACCAACTGCTCCGGGCACATGTACTCACTTTACTTCTTTTGTGTGTGTGTGTGTGTGTGTGTGTGTGTGTGTGTGTATATATATATATACATATATATATATATATACACTGGAGATCAAAATTAGAGAACAACACACAATTTCCTAAATGTCAAGGTCACTAT
>JAOUQT010210247.1:0-17745 GCA_025769995.1 Xyliphius kryptos
AAAAAAAAAAAAAAAAAAAAAAAAAAAAAAAAAAAAAAAAAAAATGACTAAATGTGAATTCCTTAAAACCATTCACAGCACTGGGGGTTGAATAAATTTGATCACAACTGTATCAGTACGATCTTAAGCCTCCTTGAATACTTCAGAATACATACATTGCTTTGTCTACAACACCATAAAGGTCTGCTGATATAAACATAAGTAATTTTTTTAAGCCACAAGGCCCCGTTTAATGATACATAAGATGCAACAGCAAGCATTCGCTATTTATATTATTTTGGGAATGTGCACTGATGTGTCAAGTATTGTACAAATATTGTATTACTGTATTTCTTCAGCACCTCATCTTTGAAGCAGGGGAGCTAGACTTCAAGAAGGTAATTCAGACATGATGCACACAAAAGTAAAAAAAATTATAAAAAAAACCTGTGCAAAACTGCAAGACAATTTCATGGAGTCCATGCTCATATGGAATTGTATAATACTGTATATCTTGTTCTTGAACTGTGAGTGTGTGTTTGCGTAATTACACAATTTTCCCTGGTATTTAAATCAACAGAAAGTCATACAAGACAGAACAAATTAAACTGTACGAATTAAGATTAATTAATAAATTAAGAAATATTATTCAAAGTCTAATTGCTACACATCGTGGATGTGTACATGCTTGAGAAGTGTGTACGTTGGAAATACCTTTTTAAATACCATTAAAGAGCTTTAAATAACATGCATCCAAGTTAATACAATATGCATGTATCAGGATATTAGGAATGTGCTGCGTTTTAAATTAAAACTTTTACAATATAAACCAGGACATATGAAACTTACCTTCACTTTCTTCAGTCAAGTCCACAACTAGTTTTTTGGACCTCTGAAAAGTAAAAGAAAATAATTGTAAGAAAAATAACATAACTTTTTTACTAGAACAGAATGGGAGCATGCAGCAGGAGGTGAAGAGAACAAAGATAAAAAGCTACCAAACTCTGCCAAAAACCTTCTTTAGGTTTTCTGGCGGTGCCTCCTTCACTGATGTCCAGCAGTGCTGTTAAAGCCAGGAAGAAATCACATATGTATAAGACAAAGACAAAATTCTCAAATTTAAAGTTCAAAGATAATACACACACCTGCTGATGAGGACAAATTTCTGTCACCTGAACTTCCTCCATTAGAAGAACTAAGAAGATAAAATAAAAATCACCAAAAAAACCCACTTTTATTTAGATATATATAATAAAAAAATTTTATCAGTTCCACTTTGTAGTTTCAAATTATATCTATAATTACATCATTATAAATTCCACAATTTTTTTCTCTCCAGGATCCAAACAGGATAGGTACAAAACCAGGTATAAGTTGGGTGGTGGATTATTCTCAGCAATGTAGTGACATTTACGTGCTTGTGGTCTTTTGTGTTGTGTTCTCACTGGAGTTAAAAAATAACTCACCAAACAAAATTGTCCAATTATCAACATCATATGAAAACCTATTAACACGCCACCACACCAGTCGCTGCCACAGGGCTGAAAATATTCAACCACTCAGACAACTGCCATGTGGTGGTCCTATGGCATTTTGGCAATTGAAGCAGAGTAAACGGGACCATCTCAAAAAAATTAACAAATGAAGTACTGTCATTAACTTTAGAGTTAGAGTGAATCTACACTGCTCAAAAAAACAAAGGGAACACTAAAACACATTCTAGATCTTAATGAATAAAATATTTCAGTTAAAAATCTTTATTTAGTAAATAGTGGAACGCATTGAGAACAAAAGAACACAAAAACATTCAGCAAATAAATCTAAATTATTACTCCATGGAGGTCTGGATTTGGAATCCTACTCAAAATCAAAGTGGAAAATCAAATGACAGACTGATCCAAGTTCAGTGGAAATTCCTTAAATTCAAATGAGGCTCAGTAATCTGTGTGGCCTCCATGTGTCAGTATGACCTCCCTACAACACCTGGGCATGCTCCTGATGAGGCGGTGGATGTTCTCTCCTACGGGCCCCTTAATGTCTCCAGGTGTACTGGCCTGTCTCCTGGTATCTGCTCTGGACACTGTGCTGACAAACACAGCAAACCATCTTGCCTCAGCTGGCATTGATGTGCCATCCTGAATAAGCTGCACTACCTGAGCAACTTGTGTCGGTTGTAGACACCGCGTCATGCTACCTCTATGGTGAGAGAACTGACCAGAGAAAAGGTGTGTGGTCACCACCTGCAGAAGCACTCCTTTATAGGGGGGGTCTTGCTAAGTGACTAATTTCTACCTGTTGTCTGTTTCATTTGCACAGCAGCAAGTGAAATTGATTCACAATCAGTGCTGCTTCCTAACTGGACAGGTTGATTTCAAGGAATCGTGGTTCACTTGGAGTTACATTGTGTTGTTTAAGTGTTCCCTTTATTTTTTTGAGCAGTGTATGTGATATGTAGCACGGTCAGTTTAAAATAGATAGGGAAAAAAAATAGTATGTGTTTTAATAATGGCATTGTCCATTATTAAAAACACCTTTTTTTGCATAGTTACATACATTTACTGACTAAATAGAAAATTAAGCAATTATTGAAAACCACCTCTAGGTGCTATACTTGTATCACAAAACAGTAGGTAGACTACCTAGTGAACACCTCATTTTCATTTTTTACTGATGTTGCAAGTCTTGGACTGCACATAAATATTGCTGGCTTGGCATAAAGCTCTGAGAGTTGAAATTTAGAGCCAAGGGTCTAAATCAAAAGGTTGCATTAGTGTTTTTGGCAGGTGTGCAGCATCCTCCTGAAACAAGCAACACCTGCAAAAACAAAATATCTGTAATACTGAACAACTATGAGGCTGCTTAGAACTCCCTGTTGGATTAATATCAGGGCACTGAAAATAACAACATAAAATGGAGATGGATAGTTCTGTTAATGCTGAGCTGTGCCAAACTTGCACTGTTAAACACAGCATTTTTGCACATTTCTGAAAACAAAAAAACTAGGCTATTCTTAGAGACAGCACTGTGATAGCTTTTTTTAGCAGTGTCTCTGAGCAGAGTGCCAATCTGATGCCAGGCTTTGTTATTAAACACTACAATCCTATACAGATCTGGTTAAAGCTGGACAGTGGTCAAAACCTGTAGAAGTAATTAATTATTGGTGTCTCTACTAAACTAATCATTTTATGGATTATTAGACTAAATGTCTAGTAATCAATGAAAAAGGTCTAACAATTAATAGTCACTTTAAGCAGCTATTGTAACCTTCCTAAGCCATTAAAATTTCTGTAAATCTAGTCTATGAAATCCCAAAAAGTTCATATAAAGAAAAGCAGGTTAAATGATTCAAATGAAGCTTTGCAGTGTTCTGTTCACAGTATAAATTTAACGAGTACAACCAAAAGAAAAGAACACCACATTCAAATTTGCATATTAGCTTGATAACCAACACTATAAAATTCTCTGTAAAACTAAAACCTATAAAATATGCAATTATAATACTCATCAAAACATTTGCTTCCACTGTGCAGTCTTAAATTCTTCACCCAAACAGTGTATGCAGACAACGATTATAAGCTTGGTAAAATGTACTGTCCCATGTGATGTACTCTTTAGACAGTCAATTACTGACTACCTAAATTAAATCACAAACGATCTATAATTGTAAAAGATTAACTTCAGCTGGTTTTAATAAAGAAAATGTAGCATTATTTGATTGTATTTGGTTCACTTTTTCTACATTAATCCCAAGAATGGTAATGTTTTATCTTTTTGTTTAACATTTATGTTTAACATTTTGGATCCGAGTCCATTTTAAATTGTACCCGCCACTGCAAACCATTGTCACTGTGGTGCTGAGAACTTAACCACCCAACAAAAAAGTAAACAATGAAGTGGTCAAACGATAAAATAATGTATAAATGTTTTGAAATGCTGTAACATTTATATTGCGAATTAATAACATTAACAGATGCTGACAGCAATAGACTAATATTACATACAAGCACAAGGCTGAATACAGTTAAAATAAGATACCCAAACAAGTTCTCTGCTGCAGTGTCGAGAATATGAGAACCAGAAGGACTGGTGGAATCCGAAGCAATGGATTTTTGCTGTAACACACACAGACACAAAGGTTTACATGCTACACTATTCCATTTCATGCAGTTTATGTACAAATGCATTCTACAACACAGCTTTCAGCAGAGATGTCAGGCTCCAAATGGGAGACGGTGAGAAATTTTATTTGGCGGTGGGGGTGTAATTATTGTTGTTACTAAAAACAAACATTGTTTGAAGTTCTATAATAAAAATAATCTGAATATTTATTGTTTACCATGAAAATTAACTATGGCTAATGTTTTGCTGATTTGTTTACATATTACAACCCATATCATTAAAATGATCACAGCACTTTACATTTAAAAAATTGTAACTTTATAAAATAACTGATTTGGTTAAATAACCCGCTTTACACATGTACAAATAACCACTTTTTCAATTACACTCTGCGTTAACTGGCCCACACCACATTAGATTTTGTTATCAGTTCCATTAGAATAAAACTAGCTGTTTTTAAAAATTCCACTAGTAGTGTATGGTTATATTAAAACTATTTTTATATTAAACAATTTATATAAAAAAAATTAAATGTAGAGAAAAACTAAACCACGTTTTCAAAAAGCTAGAGTTCACAACCTCCATCCAGCTCAGTGAGTTATGGTATTTTGCTAATAAGCTGAAAGCTAGAAGGTAAAGGACTGCAGTTTGTAGCCATTGCCAGTAGACATTTGGAAATGACAGTATAAACAGAACCTCTCTCTTATTAGTTTGGGGTGGCTGTTTGAACAGTTTACAAATAGAAGCTTTAAGGAGGAATCCTAACAGTGACATTGCAATCAATCTCCTCACAAGCAGCAAGGCAAAGGGAACTGATGAGGAGGTTGATATAAGTTGACCCTTTCTTGAAGACTCTAGACATAAGCACCCCTAAGAAAGTACCTTGTGTTTAATAATGTCATATTTCTTAGGGTAAAAGAAAACTAAAATGATAAATGAACTAGTGTACATTTGAACAGACATTACTTTTCTGCCTCATTAACCATTTTGTTTTGGAAGTTTTGGAAACCAAGACCTTGACTAAACGCATTGTAAACCAAATCGGATTGGAGAATGCCTTGAACATGCAGCACCCACCACCAGTTTACTGCTATTAAATGGCTGCATGTGTCCAAATTACTATCAAGAGTCCCTAAGAAAAAAAAGTTAACAAAAGTTGTCATACACTGCCCAAGTGAGACAAGCCACCTCATTAAAGAACTTAAATAATACTCTTTAGTTATCAGATAATTATAATATATGCACAGTATAAGAGTGGCTTAGTCCATCCCTTCAATGTACCACCAACACTGTGCCAAGATTAGGAAATTCGTTCAAACCGGATGACCAAGGTGGATGCTAATAATAGATGCTTTTAAGCAACCGGTCTGTATGACTGAGATCTGTCAGCCTGTGTATTTGACAAACATCTAACAAGCATTACAAAACCAGCCTGTATGGCAGGGGGGGCAAAAAAAAGAAACTTGTAAAGAAGAGTCATAAAAATGTCAGTTATAGCCACTCAAAATTGAAACTAGGTCACATATGAAATAAATAAATCTGTCTAGATACTTCAATAGAATGTGCTCTACTGTATCTGGGGGGGATATATATAATATAATTAAAAAAAAAATCTTACATATGCTATTGTCACAATTACATATTTAATTACTGATTAATTTTATACGGATTAATTTTATAATAGATTACATCTATATACGGACTTCAGGACAAGCCGATAAACAGCACATGCCCTCAAATGACCCCTGCCACTGACTCTTTGGGAATGCACAATTGCTTGAGAATAAAATTTGCTTATTTTTTGCCAAAAAAATTACCTTATAATTACACATTGCATGCAGTTGTGCTATTTTGTCTATACAGTTTTGCTTTTGTCTATACTTTACAGCTGCTCATAAAAATACTAAAGAAAAGAAAATGTTAACATACAGTGCTCTGCAGTTTATGTCACTACTGTCAAGATAAAACAAAAAAGTTCCTGTACATGGTTCTGAAGCAGATCCACATTCCCATGTTTCCGTATATACGAGAACACCATGTCCCCTCTTCGTTTAACCTTCTTGACATGTGACTGCAAAGAAAAATCACACATAATTTAGTAGGAATTGTATTAAGTTATATGGCCATAAGCAGGTAGACACCTGACCATTAAATATCATGTATGACATTTTATTCCAAATCAATAAACAGTGAAATAAAGATTCGACAACTACTTGTATAACAACCCACATTTCTCTCAGAAGACTACCACATTTTAAAGGTCCACGAAGGCTAATGCCTGTTGAGAAAGCTTGTCCTACAATTGCTCTTCATCAACAGGAAAAAGATCCTCCTCAAAATCACAAATATTTAAAACACATTTTAGTCACGATGTTAGAGGAGGTTGTTTCATTATTCTGATTAAAAAATAATAAATTCAATTACAGTCTTAGTGATTTACAAGTGTTTTTACTAGCCGGCTAATATCTGCAGTAAAGCAGAAGCATGTTAACATTTAATTTGGATATTTGCTGGATATTCAATGTTTTTAGAAAGAACCCTCTGCAAATGACACATTCCGATGATTTTAAATTTGCTTTAACGTAAAAGTTTTACTGAAAACGACATTAAAGCTGTTCCAAAATAAACTAAGTGCCTTCCTACAAAATATGTCTACGAATCTAGAAATTTTGTAAGCGGCAAAATTAAATTTAAAGCAAAAATCGAAAACAAGACCTTTGGACAAACATCAATTTTGACTTCATTTTCACTATTGAAGACATTAAATGTATGTTTTTTTGTCTTAGTTTGGAAAAAAAAAGGCAAGTTAAAAATATTTATTGAAAACTACACATTTTTGACATTCCAGCAGACAAAGCACAGTATGATTTCAACTAAAAAACAACAAAGTAAACTGTGTGAGAACATACTGTATGTGTGAGCCAAAAAGGTTGTCAGCTTCACTGCAATAACTGTTACATGTAAAGCCGCTTTTCATGTCATTAATATTTCTGAGTTACTTTTGATGCGAATGCGGATGCAAATGTGCTCTGATGACATGCTATGGAATAACGACATGTTCAAATTTTAAAAAGTAACAGCATAATTAAGTCATTGTTCTGGCCATTTCACTTTTTTTCCAATAAATGTTAAACTCCTTATTTCTTACTGACTGTTAAATCTTTAACCTAATGTAATATTGATTACATAAGACAAAAAATATTTCACAGTTTCTACAATAAAATAGCTGGAGCACAGAAATAACTGGCCACACAGCACTATAACTTCCAGAAGTGTTTGTGATTAATATGTAATAGGTTTTCTTTTTTTTAAAGTAACTTAAAAAAATAAATATTTATAAGAGGAACAGCAAAATAAAATCAGCAGATTTTGAAGCCTAGTTAAACCAAAAATACAGAGAAGGCTTAGTGGTTAGACTACTAGGTTCTTAACCTCAAAGCTTTGGTTTAATTTCCACAGACAGCGAACCAACAGGATGATCCAGATTGAGACATCCCTCCCTAACTATTAAAGGTACATTTATTCATACGGTACAGGGCGCAGAACACATGGTATATGTATCTTAGCGGAACATCCAAATACCGACAAACATAAGGCGGAACTAAAATTAGCAGGCGAGTTGTACCTTAGCAGTACATGCTACTAAGCCGGCCATGTTAAGTATACGAAGTTTGACGTAATTGATGTAAAATTCTAAATTCTCCTAAAAATCTTTCCAGAAGTTTAGAGGTCATATAAACTTTAAAAATACAATGCCCATTATGTTATAATGCTTTACATGAATTTAATTATTTGATGTCCACATACTGATGGCCATACAATGCATTATAATTATCGATAGCATTAGGTGGTCATGTACATACCTCCAGCTTCTTGATTCTTGTATCATACCTGGGTTCACTATCCACCTCATGAATTCTCTCCATCAGAGCTTTCATCATTTTGTCAGACTGTTCCATGACAGGCTGCACCTCTTGTGAGATCATCCGCTGAATCTGAATTAAAAAAAAACACACCATCATATGTTAATGAAGGGCCAAAGTCTTATCCTTAATGAAATACTATATTCTTGAACAACCCAAAAGATGCCATCTACTGACCATATTACACAACACAACTTATATATAAACAGCCACCGCAAATCTAATCGGGAATTGGCACGCTGTTCATATTAATCAGTATGTCTGTTCATGGTAAATGACTAAAAATAACATATCTTGTGTCATGCATTGATATAAATGTGGAGCAGTCAGGTGTGCGCATACGCTCAATAATGTCACGGCTGATAAACTAATAGCACTGATTAATAAACTGACAAAGTAAACAATATTTATGTATGTTTACTTAAGTATGTTTTAAATTGAAAAAAAAAAAATAAGGAATTTTTACATTTGTATTTTTTTAATAACAGTCTGAATATTTATTCCATAACAGAACAGAAATACATTTACATTATTTAGCAGACGCTTTTATCCAAAACGACCTACAAACGAGCGAACACAAGTCAGTACTTTAAGAGAAACCAGCTACACTGTAGTATCATTAACTCTGATCATGCCAAATAATAATAATAACTGTGAAAGAGCTGCGTTTTCAGATGTTTCTTAGAAATGCTGGTTGACTCCGCCTTACGGACCGCGTGGGGAATATTGTTTAGCAATGGTGAACAATATGCAGTGTTTGCACCACAGTGAGGTTAAATCACTAGACTACATCACTAGAGTTCTGCTGCTCTAGTCAGTTATGCTGGAGTCACATGTTGCACTGTGTGTCAATCATACTACATTAATTACATAATGACTGTGCTTTATTAGCTCTAACTGTGTTTCTTGTGTTTTTTTTTTTTAAGTGTCGTCTTGAGGAGTCACCGTCTCTGTCTATGGCACTGCGGATACGCCGATTAAGGAAATGAACATTGACTTCTTTTGGACTGACAGCGTTGCAGTCCTGGAGGATGGACTCATATAGTTTATATAATTTTTTACTATTGTAAAAATATACATTTATCTATACACAATCTGTCCTACATTGTGATGCTGCCTGGCCGCTCAAGAAGGAATCCCCCACCCACTGAGACTTGGTACTCCCAAGGATTCCTCCTAAAAATAAATGCTTGCCACTGTTGATTGGTTTGGTCTTTGAGGGTTTAGGCTTTGAACTCTGTAAAGCTGCTTTGTGACAACGCACTGTTGTAAAAAGCGCTATATAATGAAATTACTTGAACATAGAGCACGGTGAACGAGTTGGAGTGTAGTTTAAAAAGATGAATTGAAGGTAAGAGGGGGCAAATACAAATATTGTCAGCCTTGTACTGAATGCGAAAAGCTAGACCCAATTGAAAGACCTTTTTTTTTTTTTTTTTTTTTAATCATTCCACCATCTACAATATTCAACAATAAAGCAATGGACTATACAAACTGAAAATATATACAGCACATCTTAAAGAACTTTAAATGACTGACTTGAGACCTCACAGCCATAAATACACATCACAATTCAGCAGATGAGGAACGTGATAGTGGTTTGCTCTCTTGTCCTAGACTGACATTTTGACAGTGTTCTCTTCCATACAGAAAACCACCACAATGCAAATTTTACCTCAGATGTGGAAAGTTTCACAGTCATGGGTGGTGGATCATACCCTTCCTCAGACAGCCTTCTTTTCATGTCTTAAAAAAAATAAAATATAAATAAATTATTCATCGTTTAAAAAAATTATCTCCATTTAGAGACAAGCATCTTTTCTCTTTCTCTGAGGTCAGAAATAAGCAACTGAACTGTTCAATTACACAAACCAGTTAACACGAGATATACGACAGACAATATTGGGGATGAGCTGAATGCATGGGTTTAACATTGAACATATTAATAACAAAATGGAATGTTGCATTCTTTTGGTCCAAGGGTCTTGTGAATTAATTATTTGAATAAAAAGGACAGTTACTGTAATTATAAAATAGCTGTACAGTGTAAATCATCTAAGCAAACATATTCTTTAAAGTCCAGGCATTTAGTATTCTAAATAATATCATGCCAAAATATAGTTTTTCGTCCATAAAATGAGATTACTGATCTAACATAAAACAATAAAAGGCAATACAGCAGCATTATAAATGCCTTTAACTAGTAACGTTACAAAAAACCTTGCTGTACGTTTGCTTATATTTTATTTGATTTAGTAAAGTAAAAGATAAAATAAAGAGAAAAGTCATTAACATTTACAAGCCACAGTCTTCATACAAAACATTGTATATAATGTTTACAATACATAACTATCTCTGATAAAATAAAAATAAAACTGTAAAAGCACACAGCGTGGTATATTTGAGCAAATATGTCGCAAAACTGCAGCATCCCTAAAACAGTGGAATTTGTAGAGACAGAAAATATGCATTTGGGCATTTTGTCTCACTTCTATTTATCCACAAGTTCTGAGATATTTAAATGATTGAGTCTGTGTTGAAAAATATAGCTTTGTCCTGAGTGAAAAAGCGGATGGATGTTGTTTTTCACGCTAACATCTGCTAGCTCGTTCCGCTAACATCATGAATAATCTCAATTCGGTAGCAAACGATATACTGCTATTTTAAAGATTCTTAATGACCAAAACACGTATAAATAGTATTATTAGACAAAAATAAATAAACCGACAGTAAACTGCAGATGTGCATTTGCAGAGTTGGTCCAAGAAACGGTTTCTACTAGCTAGCAAGTTAGCCAGTTAGCATTAACCTCCAAACATTTGGAAGGTTTTTCTCTGATGTATTTAGATTACATTCATTGAGTATTTTATAACGGACACAATACGTTAATATTTAACTTACTGTAAAATCTGCGGATGGGGAAAGTCGTACAGAGAGAAGGGAATTCAGCGAGATAAAAGCGAAGTTTCTAACGCACCGCGACTCCGCTCTGTAGAACAATCGACAGAAAGGGCGGGGCGACAGCAGGAAATATATTTGATGGGCGGGATTTAGTCATTGTAGGGAGAATTTAATTGGATGACTTCACAATCGTAATTTTGCCGCGCGTTTATAACAGTTGAAGTCTATTGCAAAATAAATATCTTAGTGTAAATCAGAATAACACAATTACACTTTAATTCAACTGGACACATTTCAATAAACAAGAACATGAAATGCCATTTCAAATATTGGCATGCTATATTATTATATGCCAGGCTACTTTTTCAAGGTTAATTCATTTTGTGCAACAAAAAATGAAATTTTACAACTTGCTGCCAAAAGTTTAATTGAAACTCTAAATCTGCAGCATTTACATTGTCATTACTGAAGTTAGGGTGGCACTGTGGCTTAGTGGTGCGTGTTCACCTCTCAGTGCTGGGGGTTTCCCGGTTCAAATCCCAAACTGGGGGGAGTTTCCATGTCCTCCATGTGTTTTCTCCGGGTTCTCCAGTTTCCTCCCACAGTCTAAAAAAAATATGGATTCCAGGTAAATTTAATGCTGTAATTGCCCCGTATATTGTGAGTGAGTGTGTGCCCAGCAATATATTGGCACCCTGTCCTGGGTGTCCTGCCCAGCACCCGAAATGTTCTCCCCATGGATGAGCTTCTGAAGGGAACTATCCTAATTTCTATCAGAAACATATCCTAACCCCTCCATGTTAAATTGACTCTTGTCTAAAATAAAACAACATGATCGTGAGAAATATGTTTTGTAAAATAAATGATGCAGAATGCTAACAAAGCGTTTACAAAGCTTTCAGCATTGGAACATTGTTGGATGTGAGTGGCTGGCTAGATGTTGTGTGGTTGTGGGCAATCAATCTGTAGGGTGTGGGTTCAAATCTCTTAAGCAAGATCCTTAACCCTTATTGCTCCAGGGTGCTGTATCAACCCCGTGTTTCGATCCCGATCAAGTTGGGCTTTGGATAAAATCGTCTGCTAGATGACCAAATATAAATGCTAATGAAAGTTATTATATGAACTGATAAAGTGATCCATTATAAAAGACATTAGTAGTTTGTTTCCTCATGCAATAACGCTCATAAATAGCCGAGAACACTATAGACTAATCTATACAAACAAAATATTATTGCCTATGTTGCATTGTATTGATTTGGACAATGCACATCTTTATTACATATTTACATATTTTGCACTCTGTACAGTGAAGTGTATTGTATTGTATCTTAAGAGACACTATTATTATGAAACCAAATTCCTTGTGTGTTTAGTGTTTAACATCCTTTGCAAATGAAATCTGATTCTAATTTGCCATCTTACACAGAGAAATTTGGCCTTCATATTTTAACCCATTCGTGCAGTGAAACACACACACACACACACACACACACACACACACACACACACACACACATACAGTACACACAATTGGGGTTAGGTGTAGTTGGGCCTGGTAATGTCCGCACAATCCGCCACGTTGTGCACATTACAGACCCATTCATTACCATTTGCGCTATCAGAAGTGTTGTACAAGGTTAGAAATTTAGATTTTTGAACTTGTCCAAGTCAAAGTCCAAAACGAATACACAGCATAGATACCATAAATAAGTCCAATGCATAGACCAAAACCCCAAGAGGCCATAAAAAGTGCTACCAATTAAACCTTGGTAACATAGCATGCGTCATCCTGGAAGGAAGGTGTGCCACAGAGGGAACAGACGGTGAAGAGGTGTAACACTGTGTATAACTAAATCACAATTATGTACAACATGGATATATTTGATTTAATTTGTCAGTTAGGTTAAGCTTTCATAATTAGTTACATATTTTTTATAACAGTTACATTTGGAGCTGTGGTTTGTTATTATCAGGAGTGCCATATTTGCACTCTTTAATTAACTGTTTTGTTTTATTGTCCTTCCTTGTTTATTTTCATTTGTTAATCACTTTGCTGTTGTCATTGCTTGTCATTTTGTATATTTTTTATAAGTCATTGTTAAAATTACCTCACCTGTGTGTTCTGCCACGTGTCTTCATTCTGCTATTTTATTAGTTCATCTCCTCCCCTTTGTTGGGTTATTGTTGTTTTGTTTACCTGCCTGCATGTGTGAGTGTTATCTGTCTTTATAATTTAGTAAAGAAATGCCATATATTTATTGCAATCAAGTACTTTTTTATGTTTAATAATATGTTAATGCACACTTTTAAGAAGATGCTTTATATTACATTAGAAAAAATCCCCTGCCATTTCTGTTTCTTTAAAGGTATACAGGTGAAACGCATTAAGATTAATTGGATTTTTAACATTAACATTAGGTTATTTAGCAGACACTTTTATCCAAAGCGACTTACAAGTATCCTAACTTGATGGTTGGGGTCAGAATACAGGGTTGATACAGGACCCTGGAGTAATGAGGATTAAGGGTCTTGCTCAAGGACCCACATTGGTAACTTCAGTGGACCTGGAATTTGAACCCCCAAGCTTCAGATTGATAGTCCAACACCCTAACCACTGAGCTACCACTCCCCCACTTATTTTTATAAACATCCTTTGTGTAATGCCTTAGCAGCCAGACATTTTGAAAAATAAATGAAATTATTTACATTAGAATTTTTAACATCTTACATTTAGTGTGATTAAAAAAAATCTAGAATGTGCTTTAAAAAATCTATTTATTGTAGTTATAAATCCTGCTGTTGTACTGTACAGCTCATTAATTGCCTTAACCTCACTGTGCTGTGCTCGCATTTCTTTCCTTTAGCTTTACGAGAGCAATTGCTTTGCATGTCATCTAAAACATGATTCCACGGTGCTTACGTGTGACATTACACCCTGCACCATATACATAATCCAGAAAGGAGAATGCAGGAATTCATAGCTCCCCCAAGGCAGAACCATATTTGCCAGTTGGACTGCTGCTGCAGTCTTAGGTTTAACATGATAATGTTAATCATTTTTATATAACAGCCTCTGTGCTTCTGTATGTGAAAATTCTAAATTTAAACAACAATGACAATATTAAGCTTAAACAACCAGGTTTGTGTACCACCACCAGGTATGGCATGATGGAGAATGTGGATATACTGCATATTATATAATATACTAGAATACTGAAGCCACCTGTAAAAGACAAAAAATCACAGAAGATAAATAATATTAAAAAAATGTATTCCAATGATCATAAGCAACACAATACCAAAATATCCAATTGCATATCCGGGCTACCACACATAGCATAAATAATACCTAATATGGCACTGCTACAACTGAAACCATACCATGCATGCCACATCACTGTAAAGAGCAAACTCTACAAAACAAATAAAAAGAACAGGAAAATAAAAAAGGCACCTACTTACCCAGTCCATGAGTGATTGTGCACACATTCAGCAACACTGGGGAAAGGGGAGTGGGCTAACAGCTTCACTGCTTCAGTGCAGGACCAGACAAGCAATAGAGACAGCACAGTTGGAAAAATGTTCCATGTTGTGTAGTGCCTATACTAGACAAAAAAAGATAACTAGCATGCATAGACACAGATGTGATGTAATCTATCATTGAACATCACTGAGTTACAATTTTTGGGCTTTGCGGATGTTGTGGCCAATTTCAGTACACATTATTTGAAAGGCAGTAAAAGACCCTTGGGAGGTTGCCAGGCAATCGCAGAACAAAACACACAAAATCTCATACAAGTAAACATTCACATTTCTGATTTCTGATGAACATTCCTGATTAACAAATATGTCTAAGACTTTGTGCTTATGTCCTTCAAGGTCATTTGTAAGATAGGGTTCTACATTATAAAGGGTTCTAAAATATTATTTGATTGTTTTGCTTATGCTGCAATACAACATCCACAATATGGAAATTAAAGCGGTCAAAGTGGGTTGTTAAGAATTTTGAAAACTTCTGAAAGTTTTTTTGACCTACAATTCTCTCAATTTAGTTTAAACTGCTGATTAACACAGTCTTCAGCAGAATGTGTTGTTAAGCTGACCTGGATAAGAGAAAACCCTGTTTTATGAGGCACTGGTGCATTTTAAAGGTTCACAAACTTTGTGAAGTGAAGCAGAACACAGCTCATGTCCCTTAGGCTTCATTAAAACTGATCAGGATCTGCTTGGCTCACATTTAACACTTTAGGTATTAATTCAAACCAAGGGATTGGTTTATTTACTTTAAGGTGCATTTTGTGTCATGGGAAATAATTCAGGCTATCATGGTTTTAATCAGTTCTTTATGGATGTGCTCATTATTGAGCTTTTATTGTTTCCGTGTTCTGTTATTATGAGTGATATTAAAAAAGAAGAGGACCTGTCGGGGAGTTTATGTATCCTTAATGGGTAAGGCTGTTTCAGAACACTGGATCCCCATGGAACAATTTAACAAGAAAAAAAAATCACTAAACGTATTAGAATAGCTAAGATCAACACAAAAGATGGAAAAATAAAATGAAGACCATTTCAAAATATTTGTTTAATGCAAGGATTAACAATGACATGAAAATTACAAATACACCCACTCTATTTAGTAAAAGGAAAACAATTAATTTCAGGTTCCCTACTTCTATGACAAAGCTAAGAATTTAAGCACAGTCAGAGTGGTTATGTACAGTAGTTTCAGAAGTCTTGTATGTTATATGCGAATACATTGGGAAAAAATTATTAGAACTTTTTATCAGATCACTTTCTTACCAATACATACATACATACATACATACATACATACATACATACATACATACATACATACATACATGTGTATGTATTAACACCAACATTTCATTTACAACACAGTATTTTTCAGAGCCATTTGTTTTTTACTTTCTGACTGGTACATAAACAACATAACGCCACTGAGTCATATTTTTATATGATTATAACCTCTAACTTCACACACTATATAACTATAGCAGAACAACTTTGTAACAGTAGAAGATAGAAATTGAGTCTGATGCCAAATTTGCCAAATAGACCTTGTTCAGCATCAGACATTGAACACAGGGTGTTGTAAGAGGAAGATTGCCTAGAGAGCATAATGTGCTCTCCACATGTCTGATGACATGTGGAAAGAATAAAGATGTCAGGATGCTCCACTTAAAAAGGCAGGAGTGCATGTGATTTCAATAAGTAATCAGACCTAACCAGATTGGCTTTGTCTAACTCTGAAAGCTCAAAGAGGCTTGGCACAAGGAGCCCTTACAGTTGGAAATTACAACATGAAGAATTAGTTGATCATTCTCTCAGAATAGTGTTATAAGTACGTGTACAACTACATGATCAAAGTATCGTCCCGATACTTACCTAATCTTAGGTTCTTCCCGTTGTAAACTTCTGAAGGATACTTGAACAACAACTGTCTTTTGAATATAAACAAAATTACATAAATTAAGTAAATTGAAATTGAACAATATTAAATCAAAGTATGAACTAGAAAATTGGATCTAGCATGAACAACCAAAGCAAGATAACTGTGGATAGAAATGCTGAGAGCTAAATACATAGCACATAGAGACAGGAAATAAGTCACAAAAGTAGAGCAATTTTACCACAGGTGCATTTAATATTTAGGTGAATTAGAGTGAGCCAAGGGGGCATGGTTACTGCTGTGAGAGGACATTCTAGGTTCAACATTACTTTTACTGAGTGATCATCGAGGCAGAGCGCTGATGAAGTCACCCACGCAGCCTGGGTAAATAACTGCATGGCCCAAGAGCAGGCTGGTAAGGGTGGTGAATATAAAACTCCTTGATTAGTGGCAGATTACAGCCTACGAGTCCCCCCTGTACCTCTTTTCAGCTCCATAACCTTTCTCATCCATCAAGTCCTGTAGCAACAACCCTTGGCATTGAGACCACAAGATCAGGTAGAATTGAAAGAGATCAGACCCATTTGTCTTAGTGCAGTGGGAAGCTTGAAGGCTGACTTTTTACTTATCCAGTGGTCACAGGATGTATAATTTAAAGCAGGAAATATGGAAAGAAAACATTTGCTGAAATAATTGGTAGTTCTAGTTGAACATTCAGATGATTGATCTTTTTAGGAATCTTGAAGTGACCTAGCTTGGGCTAAAATCCTTTTTTTCCCCCAGTAAGCGCAGCTTTCTAGAGTAAGGTGATGTTTTGGATAATAGTTCACTAAGGCGGAGCAGAGTCTTAAATGGCTGGATGGCTTTACCCAGGAGTAGGTGAACTTATTCCTAAACTGCCTTACTGAGGTTGATTGCTCAATACACACTGGGAAAAAGACAAGTAAGTAACAGAGAAACCAGAGACAAGAGTAATCACAAAAGTATAAAACAATTCATTGTTGACCCATTATTATGGCAAACAAATCAAAAGCAGTCATAAACTTTCAAGTATAATGTTTAATAACATTTACATTTAGTTATTAATCAGATGCTTTTATCCAAAGCGACTTACAAATAAGAGAATTACTCAATCTGGCTGCCCATGCCATCACACTACCTGGGAGTTATGGAACCCCAGATTTCCTTGATGATTTCCTTGATGCTAGCTGTCAGCTTTTCTTCATTTCATTTCGTCTCCTGGTGTACTGGCCTGTCTCCTAGTATCTGCTCCATGTTGTGGACATTGTGCTGACAGACACAGCAAACCTTCAGCCACAGCTACAGTTCGCATTGCCATCCTGAATAAGATGCACTACCTGAGCAACTTTTGTGGGTTGTAGACACCGCCTCATGCTACCTCTATGGTGA
>JAOUQT010210339.1:0-17744 GCA_025769995.1 Xyliphius kryptos
CAATACAGGACAATTTAGAGCATTCGATTTACCTTCATGTTTTTGGAATGTGGGAGGAAACCGGAGAACCTGGAGGAAACCCACGCAGATACGGGGAGAACATGCAAACTCCACCCAAATAGGGATTTGAACTGGGAATCCCCAGCACTGAGAGGCGAATGTGCTAACCACTAAGAAAACTATAATATTAACAAAATTCCTAACACTGCATTTTTACTTGAACATAAATTTTTCACAGTATATAAATGGGTGGGGCATCACAAAACAAATCTGCGAGCAATGACAAATTTGTGTATTTCACATTTATTAATTTTTGCCAGGTGGCAAAACTTTATTGGACTCTTATCCATGATCGTTAGAAATTATAAACTGTTTCTTGGAAGGCCAGCTATATTTAGACGAGTGGCGAAACTAAAGTAAAATGTATGAACTATAGCTTTAACAAGATTTAAAAAGTTAAGATTGTTCTTAAAGGACTTTTAGCTCCCTGTACTTGTCCCTGTTAGATTTTATATCTGCCCATTTCTTTTTTCACCTGCTTCTGTGACTTTTGCTTCCCAGACAGCACAGGTAGGTCATCACGACGTCTATGTGATGCTTGCAACTACATTGGTAAAACATTATTAAAGCATTATTTGCTCATTGGCATGACATTACATATACGTTGCACCTTAATGTTTTAACAGGTTTTTATTGATGGCTGTGCATTGATGGTAAATTAGCAGTCTGATGCGAATAGAAACGTTCACTCTTAATCTTTAATGGTTGGAAGGTGAAGAAATATCCAAGCATATTGGACTGCTATTAAAGTGATGAACCCATAGACATCGTGCAAAGTGCCTGTGCTGTCTGGAGACTGCTTAATGCCTCGCACTGCCTCTGCTACCCTCGATTATCCTTGGAGCTTGCTTTGCTGCATCATGCCACAGGCATTATTTTTTCAAAGATATTTTTTGCCTGTTGGCTATTTTTTGTATCATAATCTCTATTCTTTTTTTGTTCCTTTTCTGGCTGTTTCTAGTAAAGGTTTTTATAAAAACCAAACCACATATTAGAATTGGCACAGTTTCACACTGGATGGCCTTTTTGATGTAACACTCCTATTCATTTGGACTTGCAAAAGTCCAATTATGTAGATCTCCCAAAGGCCAGAACAATTTATTATCTCTATTTACCTGTAGACATGTCTTTGAAATGTTGTAGTAAGTTGTAAAGCCCAGGAAAATCCTTACAGACACAGAAAGGACATGTAGATTCCATACAGAAAGAATGTATGGAATAACCCCACCACCACTTCTTTTTATAGTTTTCCTAATGCTTAGTATTATTTTGCTTTTTGTCCATTTTGTTGTCTGTTCCACAAATTTAGAATGAATTTCATTTTAAAATGTATTTCGAAGCTTTTAAAAGCTGTAAAATGCCATTTTTTTTTAATTACGAACTGCTTACAGAAAAAAAAAATAATAAGGAAATCTTAAGAATCATCAGTTATCACTTCAGAAGCGTCACTAAAATATGGTATTAGAAAAAGGAATGTTACCAACCAGCCCCACTGCAATTTGTTTTGATGCCGTGCAGATCAAGTGAAGCAGGATTAGTCCTTACCTCAGTTCAGTTAAATTCAATTGCCATAGCACTCTACCATGAAATACATCTTACCTAAAAGCAGGCTTATCGAGAGATAAGACTTAAATGTAATGAGTGAACATATGGCCATGCTGAAAATAAACATTAAGGAAGAAATAAACCTTTAGTGGTCCAACCCTTTAAAAGTCATTCCATCTAATTTACTCCCTGTAAGATATTTTCATTGTATTTACTATATACTGCTGATCAAAATCTTTAAAGACCTGTTAAAGACCAGATAAAAAATCGCAAGTATTTGCATTTTGCACTATTGGATCTTAAAAGATAAAATCGGTGCAAGAAACAAAAACATTAAAGCAAGGGCAGGATCTGATTAGCTGTCACGGGACGATCCGCTACCCAAATTAAGCCCATAACTGGTGCTGACTGCATTCCAATAACCATCAGAAAGCATCTGTGAGAGAAGGGCTTCAGAAACAAAAAACGTCTTCAATGCCACAAATTTGGAAAAAAGTTGTATTCTCTGACAAGAAAAAAAATGTGCCTTGATGGTCCTGATGGTCAATTGTATTGGCATTACAAGGAGATGCCACCTGATATGTTTTGTACAAGGCACGTGTGGGGTGGGGGGGCAATGGAACAGGTTGTGCAGGGGCATCAAACAGCAGGTGACAATACGGAGATGTTACAGCGGGCATCCCTCATGACTGAGGGCCCTCGTCTGTGTGGTAATGACTGGGTATTTCAACAGGATAATGCTGCAGTGTACAATGTTGGCCTGACAAAGTAATTCTTCCATGAGAATAACATCACTCTTTTGGACCATCCTGCGTGTTCCCCTGATCTAAATCGGATTGAGAACATTTGGGAATGGATGCAAGGGAAGTTTACAAAAATGGCCACCAGTTCCAGACAGTGGAAGCCCTAAGTGAAGCCATCTTCGTCACTTGTAACATTCCCACCAGCAGTCGTGAAAACAATCACATCAATCATGCCTAAATGATTGTTTAAAGTGATTAACAAGAAAGATGGAGTTACTCATTACTAAGTCCTTTTGATTTCTGATTTAAGGGGGGTTTTCGGGTTTTTTTGAGCTATGGTCTTAAACTTCTGATCAGTTGATGAACAGCCTATTTCAGTTAAATGGTTGTTTAATAATTCCCAGCTTAAAAGATGCGTTGAGTTCTTTTTTTTTAGCATTGTGAAGCTCCACATAGCACCTTCTTAAGAGCCAGCAGTGCAAAATGAAAATTCTTGCAATTTTTAACTGGTTTTAAGATTTTGATCAGGAGTATATAGAAGTTGCACAAAATACAGGAATCTGTGATATTTTTTTTGATTGTTGTTTTAAAAACAAAAGAATAGCTTTTGTTGTTTGTTGGTATCTCAAAAGGCTTCCTGCTGCTTAATATTACTTTGTACACAAATTTTACTTAATTTATTGATTCATTTATTTATTCTTGAATTTATTCCTAATAAATAAGCGGGGCACATACAAACACAATTACATTGTGAAAGGGAGTGGAATCAAATCATCTTAATATTTTTGTCTCTATGCACACTACGTCAACTTTGTCTGCTCATTGGTTTCTGACATCCTCTCTCTATCATATAGCACATAGCGTCTCAGTTGCTAAAGAAACTCTTATCTTCTGAAACCTCTTCTCATATTGACACTGGAGTGGCATTGCTTGGTACATCCACTGGCAGCGTCTCCCTGCCACGCTCAGGCATCCTAGCTGGAGTATGTTCATTCAAAGCCTACTGGCTTTGCTGCAATTGTCCTCATATTCCCGAGCTTCTGCACCAATATACAATGAGGACAGGAGACAAAAAAATTATTATGGAACAAGCTTCAACTGACCTTATTACTGGTGTAGCTGCCTTAATGCCACATTCCTGTTGCTGCTGCTAACTTTCTTTTTACCTTATTTGACTCACCTTTCTCATATACACAGACAATTAGAGGAAACTCCAGCAGATTATATTATGTAATATAGTATCAGATGCAGCAGTATTTCAGGTTTTAAACACCTCACTGCTGGACTGAAGATATTAATAAATTCACCACCACAGGATTCTGACCTTGAAGTCTTTAAGATGTGCTGTCTTATCCTGTCATCAACACAAACATTGGCTAAACATTAACGTGTGTATGACAAGAAATATAAATGTGACATTTCATTAGGCTGTGAACAAATACTCAAGGATTCAACACTATAATCTTAGCTAACGGTGATTGAACTAAGTACTACCAAGTTAATATTATATTTTTGTCCAGGCAGAATGCAGGAAATTTTAGGTTATAACTCCTGGCTTTGAGATAAGAGCCTATTGTTAAGCAATTACATTTTCTATTAAAATTAGTTATTTGTTTTTTTTTCTCTTTTTCTCAAAAAAAATTTAATCTGTATTTTTTTAAAATTAGTTCGTAATAACCTTAACATCAATAAAGTCTGGGCTTTAAAATGTAGATTTGGTGTTAATTCGATATGCAGCACTAATTCAGCAGGCCATTTGCTTTCTATTCACTTAACACGAATACAGCATCGTCCATTATTATGCTCCATATGAGTTATGGTGCAATTATCACAGTGTGGTTTCTAGCTGTGACAGAGGGAACTGGCACAAGACCGGCGTGGATGAAAGTGGGCTGGCTGCTGTTTGACAGCAGGGTGTTTTGCATGCTTTGATCCAGCAGAGCCATCACTCCGAAAGCGCACTCATTCTGGCATCCTTTCCAACACTCTGAGGCTGGGTACTTATTTTGCTTCCTAGGTGGAGCTAAGCAGTTCACACCATTACTTTTCTATTAGCTTGTTCCTTGTGTGTTTGGCCAGTATTCATTAGAGAGTGCATTATTACCCCACCCATCCACCAGCAGTCAGCAAAACAAATGGAAATACGCACTTTTCTATGTTCCTATTATGATGTTTTTTGATTGGATCCGAACATTATTATTTAGTATGCATATAGCTGGACTGATGGGTTTCACAATAATATCAGTAGATGTGTTTGAGGGCTGTGAAAAGCTTTTTAATGTCACATCAAAAAGCTGCAGCAGGAGCGACATCCTATCTGCAGTTTGCAGCGGCAGAATGCTGCTTGTGGAAAGACTAAATCATCCTAATTGCTACAATAGCATAGAACACACCTAATCCTCATCATATAGCTTTCTCTGTCAGGCTTGCAGGTTTTTTTTTTTTGTTTGTTTTTACTTTCTTTAAGCTCTTGAGATTATGCCAAAATTCTACATCAACATGCATACAGTAAATTTACCTTTCTTTTTCAGACACTTAACTCTGTGACCCCTCACCTGGATGTAGAGGAGTGCAGCATTGCGTTGTTGCCACGAAACCGCGAGAGGAATCGCAGCATGGATGTTTTGCCACCTGATCGTGTTCTGGCCTTTTTAATCACCACAGAAGGCGATAGCAACAACTACATCAATGCTGCCCTCACTGACAGCTTTCACCGGCCAGCAGCTTTTATTGTGACTCCTCATCCTCTTCCTGGCACCACTACTGACTTCTGGAGGCTGGTGTTTGACTATGGGTGCACCTCCATCGTTATGCTTAACCAGCTCAACCAGTCCAACTCTGCCTGGGTAAGTGCATATCAAGTCTGTTCACTCTGTAAAAAAGTTAGAAAGGAATGAAGTTTTTAGTTGTATAACAGATAACAAAATTTTACAGTGTGTTCAGATTTTTTTTTACTGTAAGATTAGTTAAGTTGAACCATAGAGTAGCCTTGTGCCAAATTTATAAAAAAAAAAACCTTAAAGCACAGGGATTTTAGGCTCCTAATAGGGCTCACCAATTTGTGTAAGCTTTAACTATCAGAAATATGAATAAGTACTTAATTTATACCTTTAAACACAACTTACCTGAAAAGGGTTGCATTTTAATGAGGCAATAATTTTGAATGAAATTTAGTTTTTGTTTTATTAATCTGGATTATTAGCATAATTAAGTTTCTAATCAATCTCAGCAAGTAGCCTTGCTACTTGCTAAAAATGCCTTGCTAAAAATGCTTTTTAAACGCTGCGTGACTTTTAGTTGTCAAATTGCTTTAATGTTCATTTTACACAACTGTCTTCCAATTTTTGGTTACTTGCACCATGCATGATTATTGTATGGTGGAACACAGTGAATCCTTAAAGAGTCACTGCTGTAAATAAGTACTGTGACACAGTAAATAATGCCAAAGTAATAATAATATGAATACATTTTTATGGTACAATGTCTAAGGTGAGGTCTCTATGTTTTGTGATTTCCTGAAAGTCTGAACAGTCCTCACTATATATATTGTGCTCCTATTGACTGTAGTTTATTGTTGTTGTGGTTATTGTTATTTGTTATACTCTACTAGATATGTGTGTCATTGAGCAACACACAGATCACACAGCCAGCAATAGCTATAAATTAATTTATTTAGTAGATAGTGGAATACGTTGAGAACAATATAACATAAAAATGATCAAAATATAATTCAAAATTATTATCCCATGGAGTTTTGGATATGGAACCCTACTCAAAATCAAATTGGGAAAATCAAATGACCGGCACTTAAGTGTAAATCCCTCAAGACAAGTTAAAATGAGGCTCAGTGATGAGGTGGTGAGGTGGAGGTGAATGTTCTCCCCTACGGCCCCCTCCATGTCCAGTCCTGGTGTACTGGCCGGTCTCCATGCTCTGGGCACTGTGCTGACTGACACAGCAAACCTTCTTGCCACAGCTGGCTTTGATGTGCCATCCTGAATAAGTTGCACTACCTGAGCAACTTCTGTGGGTTGTAGACACCTCTATGGTGAGAAAACTGACAATATGCAAAAGTGATCAAAACATCAGCCAGAAAGTAGAACAGAGGAAAGGTCGGTGGTCACCACATGCAGAACCACTCTTTTATAGGGGTTGTCCTGCTAATTGCCTCTCATTTCTACCTGTTGTCTGTTCTACGTGCACAACAGCAAGTAAAATTGATTCACATTGTCGCTTCCTAACTGAACAGATTGATTTCACAGAAGTGTGGTTGACTTGGAGTCACATTTTTAAACAGTGTCTATATTATAGTGATTTGGAAGTATGATAAAAACATATAAACTATTTATTTTTATTTTCAACTTTTTTATTTATTTATTTACCACCTAATGTCCCTTTTCTGCTTTAACAAAGTAAATTTCCTCATGGTGGGACAACGGATTATGTATCCTATAATGTATGCACACATTTTTGGGCAATATTCTAAGGCTTGGCGGCTCCTTTACATTAAAGTTTTGTATAGTGGCTTCAGAAATCAAAATCTTTGCTCCTTAACTCTACCTCGGCTGTTGGGCTCGCTGCTCGAACCGATGACAGGGTGTGTGCGCGCGCGCAATGTGTAGTCGGTGCAGCGGCGCGCGCTCACCCAACGTCTCAGCGTCGCGCGCGTGCGCGCCTTTACTTGGCGATAACGAGTCTGCGACCCTGCAGAGCGATGTTCTAGCCTTATGGACATGCAATACCCCCAACATTAAGCCCACTATTCATAATTGGACCACCGCTGCGGCGATTTGCAACAACCCGGCGAGGGGACGACTGGACGTGCGCGCACACGGCTTTTCGAATACGCAGCCGTCAGTTTACGCAAATGTAAGGAGAAAAAAACGGAATAGAGATTTCTCCGGTTTTACAGGATGCTTAAAGACAGGATACACGGGACGTGGAAAACTGCACAGCAGTCCTGTTTGGATGTTTGTCCCCGCAGATGCTTCTCTCTTCTCCCGTAACCTGGACTACCGCAGCATCACTGGGGCGCGTAGCATCATCTGCTCGCCTTTATTTGGGCTGCTACTTAAAGCAAGCGATCAGCCACCGCCTGATCTCATCCCTCATCCTCTCCTATTAAATTCCGATTAGAAGTCACCCGGCTAGAGAGGCTTTTTGTCTTTTTTATATTATTTTATTATTATTTTTTTTTTTTTTTGCTTTTCCTTTGTGTGGTGCAGAAACCGTCCTGGAATTCGTCCACATCAGTCGTCCACGAGTTGGGAAGTCACGCTTCTTCATCGCACACCCAAGGTGGAGAACTCGAACGGATTTGTACCTTCGTGCATTTTTATTATACATCTTGCTTCAGACGCTACGGAAACCTACAATTGTGAACATACTGATTAATCAACGTCGAAGAAATAGGAGGAGATACGAAACTTCATGCAAGCAGCCAGAGGAGGTGAGGTACACACAAATCCATCCATCTGACTGTATAGCTATCTCTATATGGGCTGACTGTTCGACTGTCTGTCTGACCACACATGTATCACATCATAATATGTATGTATATTTATATTTTCCCAAATTGTTCTATATTTTGGGAGGAATGCCGACAACCATGTTTATTTAAAATAAATGTTTGATTTCATTTCATTTACCTTGAATCTCTAACCAATGTACTATTTTTTTCTTTGATTGCTATAATTTTAAATTTTTCAAAAAAACACACCATATTAATTTCATTCTTCATGTAGAAGATTGGATCATCTATATATGCCTATCTGTCTGTCACAATATGTGTGTCTCACCCTCTCTCTTTCTATTTTTCTCTCTACCCCCTCCCCACTCTCTCTCTCATAATATGTCTCTGTTAATGTATAGAACTTGTGCATTACGACTTTGATCCAGATCTTATCTGCAGTGATTTCATATTTCACACTCATCAAAACTAGGTTATGAGATGAGATTTTTGTAGGTTGATTACTTTGGACACATTATGAAGTAAAGTAAGAGCTGACCTTGAAAATCTAAAACAGAACACCCAACATGTCTCACTTTTGTATGGGGATATTGCAGAATGGTGATTGTGTAATCACAGGAGCTGGATGTTGTTTGAATCAATGTTCGGTGTGAAAAGGAGTAAACGGGATACTGCAAGCATTCTGGTGTGTCGAATTAGCTGTGCTCTAAGTGTGTTGAGTTAGCTGCTTTATGGTGGATTCGATGCTATGCTGAACAAATGGCAATGGTGGTGCAGTTTAACAACACTACACTGCATTAAAACTGAGGTGGATAATTAAAATGTCTTTACATTTTCACTGATAATCTTGGTACCAACCCTGCATTACAGTTGTTAATTGTTGTATTGGGTGCTTTCTGATCTTGGGGCAGTGATGGTTCTATATTTACAAGTGTTCAAATAGTGTTGAAGAGCAGTGATTTTCATTTGGGCAATACATAATAAGTCTGTGTTGCTGTTCTGATATCACTCATGCTGCGTGGCATCACATTGATTTTGTTCATGACCATGCTGCAGGCCTGCACACTATAAAGTCACTCCTTGCATCGTCTGCAATGCTATGTATTGTACGGTGTTAAATCAGTCAGCCTGATGATACAATGTCATTTATCACAGAATTTAGCCAGGTAGTGTGGAAATGAAAATGTGCCAATGCCAAGCATAATAAAAGACAAGAAATGGTCTTAATTGCCAAAAAAAAAAAAGAGTTCCAGTCCTTTAATGTGATTGGTGGAGTCGTTTGTCCAGCCGTGACAATGACAATAAACACCTATGATTGTTTCACATACATAAATGGGTAAAACATGTGCATTTGTTGAAACGATATTTTAAGACATGTACCATTAATGAAAATACAGATTAATATAAATATAATATTAATATTATTAATATAAGTAATTCACTTATCAACCATGTTCTTAGTATTTAAACCCACACGGACACAGGGTAAACATGGAAACTTCACCCAGATTGGGACTTGAACTGTGAATCCCAAGTATTGAGTGGTAAATGGGCTAACCACTAAGCCACCATTTTTTTATTTTGGAGGAATTTACTGGTTATGTTTTTACAGTATTTGGTGCCTATATAGGTTTTTGAGGCATTATGAAAGCCTAGATTGTGATTTTCCCAAAATCTCACAAAAGCGATGCCATCTAGCCATCCATGCATTAGCTTCTTATTGCTCTACTAGGGCCACGGTGGGATTCCCCATGCCCACCCGTGGGAGAAAATCTCGGGTCCTGGGCAGGCACACCCAGAACAGGGTGCCAATTCATTGCTGAGCATACACTCACACATATACACACACAAACACACTATACAGGGCAATTTAAGGCATTCAATTTACTTGGAATCCATGTTTTTGGACTTTGGTTGGAAACAGGAGAACACAGAGAAAACCCACACGGACATCGGCATGTTTGCCTTTCAGCACTGGGGATACCTGGTTTTAATCCCAATCGGGGTTGAGTTCTATGTTCTCCCTTTGTAGCGTGGATTTTTCTGGTTTCCTTCCAGTCAAAAAACATGAATTTAGGATAAATCGGCCGCTCTTAATTGTCACAAAAGTCTGTGTGTCCCAATCCTTGTAGAGGGTGTGGGTTGTGTCAAAAGGTGACTCCAGAATAACAAAGTGTAAAATGCTAAAAAAAAGGAGGAAAGAGTTATAATTTGCCTACTAAAAGCTCACATTTGAAAGACACTCATCTTGTTTTATGAGTTTTAAGTTTAAATTGAATTTGTTGGTCTCATCACACTTCACTCCTTTCCACGGGGCATAATGTGTAAATAATTTGCATCACAATGGCCACATGTTTTGTCCTCTGTGTATCCACAAAAAACACTAGTTTATGTATATGGTCTTAGTGAAAGTTTTTGAGACTAACAATTTTTTTTTCACAATGCTAGCTATTCTAATTTCTAATGTTACAGTACTGCAGTACAATTAAAATGAGTCAAATACATTTCTTTTTTTTTTTTTTTTTTTTAGACTGGCCTTGTACCCACAATTTTAATGTTTTGTTCACAGTCTAGTGCCTCTTCATTTTTGCTTAAACAGAAGTGGCTTTTTGTTGCCCTCCTTGACATCTGGCTATCCTCCACAAGCCTTGTCTCAATCTGCTGATTCACTTACACCTGCCTGCTGCTATTCCTGAGCAAGCTCTGCACTGATTACATAGCTGAATCTCCTTTAGGAGATGTTCCTGACACTTGCTGGACTTTGTTTGGGTGCCTTGAAGTCTTATTTACAGCAAGTAAACATCTCTTGCTTTCTGAAGTTAATAATAACAAGACAAGTGGATAATTTGGGTGCAAACTTATAAGCCACAGTGTCCTAGCATGTGAAAACCATTTGACAAAAAGCAATGCCAATGACTGCATATTTTCCCTAGAGATAACCATGTTTAACAATAGGCAATAATTGTTAATACCATCATCCATTTAAGGCAAGCAGGCATGCTTCTAATTAAATAAGCATTACAGATTGAAATCAGCTACATTTTTCAAATTAACACTTTCTTCTGAACTAACAAGAATATCGTTAAAATAATACGGGTAGGTCATTTGGACAAGGCAGAAATGCCAGTGAAATTATTTGTTATTTTGGTTTATTCAAATTTAAATTCATCTCATTACTTTTCATAACAATTTTGAATTAATGCAAATTACTATCATATCCAAATGAAAATATGTCAGCAATTTAAATTTCCGCCATGAATATACACTCAAATTCCATTTAATTTACATGAAGTATAATACATTTGCATTGTCAACCTAAAATAAATTAATGTTTTCAATGTCCTTGTATGATATTACTGAAAACAAAGCTTACTTTGAAGTATAATCTATAATCATGTCTGTTCATCAACAGAGCAATATCTGTGATTATTACTGATTTTTAAGTAGCACTGGCAAAGTAACTGACCTATTTTATAACACATAAATTAAATTTGTGTCCTTTTTCTCTTTTTGCCTTTGTTGGTTTAATCTGAATTAGAATCATCATTACTGGCTAAGTATGTAAATGCACAACATTAAACAACATACAAAAAGGTCTACAAACTATGGGACTATATACAGTAGCAGTATGTTTATTTTTTTTTTTTATATGAATTAGATGCAGCATGTTAGATAAGTAATACAGCATGTTTACAGGTGAATAGTCATTCTGAAAAATGCATTGTCAGTCATTTAAATAGGCTGGAGATGACCTGTGACAAAAACTGCTACTCAATCTGGAAGGTTTATATTGTATTATAGAACCGCTAGCACAGGGCAAAGGGTGAAAGGTTAAATTAGGTTATACCTAAGTGTGAGGAGTCAGCAAAAAAAAAAAAAATCTTTGCCAATTTTTTTGGTTTTCTTTGTTTTGCAGGACGGGACAATTTTTTTTAATGACTTTATTAGTCAATGTTCTTTGCCCTTCTGTTGTATGGTGACTGATCCAAACCAGACTATGATGGATGTGCACAGAGCTGATTTAATGGCAGGTGGCAGATTTAACTTAGCAGATTGTGGCAGAACCAGCGTTCTCATTTTGTGCAGGAAGATCATTCTCTGCTGGACTTTTTTAGGATGGAGTTCATAATGTACTCCCATTTGAAAACTCACAGGACTTTGTGGTTAATACAGGGTTGTTTGAAATTGCTAGTGTGTGTCTCCTGAAACCCAGTGATATCTCTACAGTCTTTAATAGTCTGGGCAACTTCCCATTCATAAGCAGTTTGATTGTGGTATCTTCTGCAAACATAAAGAGTTGAGCAGATGGATCACTGTTCACTGGAAATGCAGTCATGTAAAGTTATGTAAAAGGCCAGTCCATGTAAAACTTTCTCTCTTCAGAAGGCGGTGAAAGGCAGTTGCAGTTTTCCCCCTCATCTTCCTCTATCTTGCTTGGCTTCTGTGTCTTCTCGTTAGCATGGCTCTTCGAAACAAGAAATGAAATTAATTAAGTGGTCTCTCAATGCTATTGTCACCATCTTCTCAATGAGAAGCCAGGGTTCGGGGGATGTCCCAATGTATCGTTTTGCAGCTGGGTATACGATGGATGCATGGGAAGGTGGAATATCGTATGCCTGGCTTCACTATGAATTGAAGGATATTATTTATATAAAAGGATTTATTTACCTTTTTGGACTTTAGAGCACAGGTATTGTATAGATCACAGACTGTAATTAATCACAACTTGTAAGCCATCTCGGAGCAGTTGTTGGTCTGCAAACAAATCTTGAATTGAAGACCACAGGACTTGCTACAAAAATGACCGATCTTTGTCAAAAAGACTAAGACTATCAGTACTGACTTTCGATGGCAGTGGTTATACTAAACTCCTAAAGTAGGTTTTGCTAGTGTCATTGTAAAATGCCCTCTCCCCTTTTTCTCTGGACTTAAATTTCTTTCCTGATATTGAACACGCCTTTTATAGCCTTTTTATTTATTTTTTAACTTCACAGGTCTGCGTGGGTGTACATGCAGCCTGTTATAGCCTTGGAGCCCTTGTTTCTGTTATGTGTTATGTCCATGTCCCCAGACTGTGCTCTGAGCAGAGTATGGGGTGGGCTTTTTTTACTACCCATCTTTTTCAATAATGTATTCCTTATCTCAGTTCTTCTTTCCGACTAACAATACATCCCCCCACCCCCCAAATCTTTTTATAACTTTATGATTACCTGACATTTTTAAGTAGGTGATAGTGGAGTCAGAAAATTTTTGTCTGAACTCTTCACAAAAAAGATGATGTAAGATGCCACAATGTCAGACAGTTCGTCCAGATTTGCAGCTGCAGTTTTACCATTAGACAAAATAGTTTGTTTAAAACAGTTCAATACAATCAAAACTTGTTTAAAACAAGAAGTGTTGTAGTTTAAGTTTAGCTTGCGTGACAAATTTAATCACATTTTTGTCTACAGGCGTAGAAATTAAAAGTTTGTACTTGCAATTTGGAATGGTATAAATTCAAATGTAAATAAAGTTATCCAGCAGTAAATGTCAAAATTTACATATGAGGTGGTAATCAAATTTTTTCATTTAAGCTGAAAAACTTTTAGAACTGTCCATAAGGCTAGGATTTTTTTTTTTTCAGAAATAAAGTAAAGTAAAATAAAAATGGCAATGGATTTAGTACATGACTGGAGTTAAGTCTGATTTGACATATTTTGCTGGCTGTCAAATAGTGGCAATATCCTTTTCCAAGGGCTACTATGCATATGAGCATATGAAAGCATATGAACGCAGCTCAGAGAAACAAACTGTGAATTAAAGTAAAAAAAAAAATGGAAAAGGGAGAGCTAAAATAGAAAAAAGAGTATGCAATGCACTTTGACGAAAAAAGAGAGACAGGTGAATGTAAGAATGAGAAGGAGCAGATGTCCCCAGAGGAATAATTGTGTGCAGAGAACTAAAAGTGGTCTGCAATATATCATTGGATGCAATACCTCTGAATGTGTCAAAGGGACCAAACCTTCTGGCATTTGTAAAAATTAGTTTCAATGACAGGAGAATTAGAAGGTTCATGATCCCACAGCACAAAAGAAGGCTGGCAACCAAGGATGCAGTAAAAAAAGAGTCATGCCTTTGGTTAAGTGATGCAGAGTTTGCCAAAGACCAGCTCATTGGATTTTTAAAGACAATACTGCATCATATAATTTTATTCCTGTTAAAATAGAACAGTAATAGCCAGTGCACTTACACTGGCTATTACGTTTTGTATTGTATGCTAATGTTGGGTGAACTATGGTATCTAACTTCTTTTATTAAATAACAAAGAATTACAATTTAAAAAACAAAGATGGCAGCGCATCTCCTTTTACAACGGCGAAAACCCAACAGTCCATGGGCATCTCGCGTGTGAAATACAACAGAGACAAACTACCTACGATTAAAGACAGCATGGCAACAAAGACGACAAATTTTTTGGACAACGATCTTAGAGCCACACTCGGAATACACCAGCTCCTACGGACACCGACTGGCAGATCAGAGGGCAGCGGACAACAGAGAAAAGAAAACGCCGTGAGCGGCGACAGAAAAGAGGAAGCGTGGCGGTATTCTAGCAAGGTTTGGAGCCAACGCTGATCGCACCCAGATTCCATCGCTTTTTCTCTCCAATGTCAGCTCGCTGGAGAACAAACTGGACTTACTGTGTTTAAGATTAAATGTTTCTGTTGAAATGAAGAAATGTGATGTGATTTGTCTCACTGAAGACATGTTAAAAGTTTGCCTCATTACTTATTATGTCAATTTGACTCACCTGTTTCCATTTTTCACATTTATTTCTAGCACAGTTCTTTGGGGAATATTTCAGAGTTCTCTTACATTCTTGTGTGTTTTTGGGGTTTTTTATGTAAGTTCTATTTGGATCCTCTAACACTCCTTTAACTCTGCCGTTTTATCCAGCAGCTTATTTTTTGTTTTTAACTCTCAAATTTAAATGATGAAAAAACAGTAGCAGTTATTGGCCACTGGTGCCATGATTTCAAGGGATCTTAATCAAAACCAAATTTTTAATTACCATGTTTGTCAGGGTCCACGTAGCTGAAAACTTGTGCAGACGTAAAACTGATTTGAAAAAAGTAGTAGGAGTAAAGGCATGTGCTAAATGACTAAATATAGATGTAAGCATAGTCAGCATCAGCAGTCTATTTAAGACCACAGGGTTACTCTCAAGAACGCAGGGCAAGGGAACTGGATTATTTTAGTAACATTTACAAAAGATGACAAAGACAAATAACATTTTCAGTTGACATATGGATGTGGGCATAGGCCAATTTAGAAGGTTACTATTATTGCTAGGATCTATTAGAATGCCAGTAAGGGGTAATAAGTTGATTTAAAATTTACACTTCTGTGATTCAAGATAGCAATAATTTTGAAGTAAGTGCTCAAAGACTGTAATAATGCAAAGATACTGAATCAAAAGGTTGGCACAATAATCATACAAAATATTGTACCTTTCAAAAACAAAAATAAATTGATTAATTTAAAAAACCCAGTAAATTGTCAGGATAACGGTAGAAAAAAAAACAAACTCACAGCTTAGGAGACAGGACACACCTTAACTTGTGGCTACTTGTGATAATAAAAGTAGCAGCAAGGTGAACAGTAAACTGTTGAAAAATTATAATTTTGTTACATCCAGGGCAAACCAACAATATTAGAAGATGAACGAGCGATTAGGAAAAGATTTGTAGTTTTATAATGAAACAATAGTGAAAGCCAGTTCCAGCTGCCTCGTGAAGCAAGCCCCATTATAAAGCTCAGGTCTGGCTACTGGGAGCAGAAATAATGAAGGTTTACCTGTCAGGAGCTGAGGAGGATTGATAGGAAAAATGTGAGAACTACAGGAATATGAGTGATGGGCCATATGCTGCTTCAAGTGGTTTTATCACTTTAGCAATGTGCCCAAATAAAGCAAGACTTTCAAAAAGTTGTTTCATTCGTAAAGGACTGACCTATTTACTATGCATTGTGTTGTTTAATGGCTGACTTAATAACAGAGGGTAAAATGAGAGAATAGTAAGCAGTTGTACCTTGGACAGTCTTTACTAAAGAAGAAAAACTATACACAGATTGTAAATATGCAGCAGCAGCAACACTAGCAGAGAAAAGAGCCAACCAGTCAGCAAACCTATATGGCAGAGGAAGTCCAGAGCATAGACTTCTAGGATTGCAAAGCACGTGCATGCTGAGTTGAGAAGGTCAGACAGTGGTACAATAAATTAATGAAGACCCTACAGAGAAGATGACAAGTAGTTGTGGATAGTGTCTGCATTTTGGAAAATGCAGACAAATAATGCAAGAGTACAGCTCAGAGAAACAATATGAATCAATGCAAGAAAAGGAGGGTGAAAGAGAGCTTAAAGAGAAAGGAGGCGTTACTAACAATAAAACTAGGCAGCGGTGCAAAAAAAGATGAGTTAACAAAACTTAACTAAAAAAAGGTGAAATAACTGATGCACTATGCACAGTTGGCATTCAAATTAATTATACTAATTAAACCTTATAGGCACACCTGAAAACCATTTCAGGTGACTACCTCTTGAAGCTTATTAAGAGAATGCCAAGTTTGCAAAGCAGTAATCAGAGCAAAGGGTGGGAAAGGAAGACACGAATATAAAACATGTATTTATTTAAAGAAAATAAAAAATGGTCAAAATAACAAAAAAGATGCAATGTGTCAGGGTTAGGTCGGTACTACCCCGATTTGTGTTTATATTTTGGTCCGCGTCACGTGTGTTCCGTTCGTTTTTGTTAATTGTGTTCATGTTTTTTACCGGTGTCTGTGTCACGTGTTCGTTTACGTGTGTATTTAGTTTTGGTTCAGTCAGTGTTAGAGCGGGGTTGCTTGTTGTTGTTGGTACGTGTTTGGTCACGCTACAGTTTCGCTCTGTCTAGCAGCTTCCTCGCGGTGCTGGTGCGCCCTGCTCTTCGGTGTTTCGTGTTTCACTTACCTATTAGGAAGCTTCGACCACGGTAGGTTTAGATAGATAGGTACTTGTAGTGTTTCATGTTTTAGTGCAGGCGGCGCGGTGCGCTGTTGAGGTTCCTGCCGTAGTTTAGGTTTTCGTGCAGGCTGCACGTTGTGCAGAGACGCGTAGTCTGAGTTGCCAGATATTTTGGATTTTTCGCAGGTGCGCGTTCCATTCGGGTTTTCTGGGTATGTGTCTTTTTGATTAGCATTTGGGTGTTTATCTATGTTTGGTTCTGGTTGTTTGGTGTTTGTGTTTACTGGTGTTTAAGTTATAAAACTTATTTGGTAATCCTTCATACTTCTTGTCGTTGTTTAATCTTCACCTCCCTCAGTACTCCGCTACTCTCTGTAGTCTTTACTGCCCCGGGTCTGGTTGGCGCTAGCGTCACCTAGGGGCAGTGTGACAGTAGCAACCCCCATACCTGGTACTGGAGGGTGAGGCGTGTTTTTTGTTTGTTGTGTTGTCTCCTGTGGTCTTTTTTTGTAGTATTATTGCGTTCCTTAACCCCAAGGAGGAGGTTATTTGAAGGGTGGGGTATAAATCATTCTTCGCTGAGGAGGGAATTGAGTACTCAATCGACTCCGAGGATGAGGGCAGTGATTTCTCCCCTTTTGAGTATTCCCCAAGCGGGTCATTTGAGTTTGAGTATGCCCCAAGCGGGTCATTTGAGTTTGAGTATGCCCCAAGCAGGTCTATTGTTTCAGAGTGCGCCCCAAGGGGGTCTATTGTTCCAGAGTGCGCCCCTAGCGGGTCTATTGTTCCAGAGTGCGCCCCTAGCGGGTCTATTGTTCCAGAGTGCGCCCCTAGCGGGTCTATTGTTCCAGAGTGCGCCCCTAGCGGGTCTATTGTTCCAGAGTGCGCCCCTAGCGGGTCTATTGTTCCAGAGTGCGCCCCTAGCGGGTCTATTGTTCCAGA
>JAOUQT010210837.1:0-17737 GCA_025769995.1 Xyliphius kryptos
TGAGGCGGTGTCTACAACCCACACAAGTTGCTCAGGTAGTGCATCTTATTTAGGATGGCACATCAATGCCAGCTGTGCCAGCAAGAAGGTTTGTTGTGTCGGTCAGCACGGTGTCCAGAGCATGGAGCAGATACCAGGAGACGGGCCAGTACACCAGGAGACACAGAGAGAACATCCGCCGACTCATCAGGAGCATGTCCAGGTGTTGTAGGGAGGTCATACAGGCACGTGGAGGACATGCACACTACTGAGCCTCATTTGAACTTGTCTTGAGGAATTTCCGGATTAGCCGGTCATTTTAATTTTTCAAATATTGTATTTATTGAGATCTAGGATGTGTTATCTTGGTGTTCCCTTTATTTTTGAGAGTGGTCTGTAATTTTCATCATAGCTACAAGTTGGTTGGTACAAATGGTTTTATTTGTCATTCCCATAAATATACAATGGTGTACAAGAATAAAGTGACAATATATAGACTTCAGCTGTGAGAGACACAATGAGAAGAAATATCTTGGCAATTACAGTGTAGGATTTTTAAAGAATGTCTTTGTAAAGTCTTTTTAAAATGTATTTTATGGTGGAAAAAAAAGTTTATGGTCAATAACAAGAACTACTTTGTAAAATAACCTTTGTTGGTAATGACACAACTTTTGCTGTAAGTCATCACCAGGTTTGCACACACTGTAGCTGCTATTTTGGATGATTTCTTCATCTAGATATCCTCTAGACATAGACATTTTAGGGGTTTAAGAAGATAGAAGTTTCAATGCACCAAAAAATCAGAATCCCAATGGGCTGAGTATGAATGAACGTAACAGTGTTTTAAATGTTTGAGCTCAATGCTGAAATGATTTAACAAGCTTAATATGTGCACATTTTCAAGTTCTTAGTTATTGCATTTTGCATGGTGATGGCAGCATCTTGTCATGTGTATTTGTGGTTAAAGAAAGTGCATAGTGGTAGGTGTAAGATGTGCAGAGGGCATTTTGTGCGTGTTATTTATATGGACATCTGCACTTATGTGAGTCTTAGAAACCATATGAATGTTACTGTATATGCAACTGTTGGCTTTGGGGTGCAACGAGTGAGGCTTTGGGGTTTATATATTTAAAATGAATGTATTATAGAAGGAGGTTTGGGGCAATTAAAAATCTTAAATGAATATAGTGTGATTACTGTGTTTTCTAAGGACATGATAACGAACGATGGGTCTAAGTTTCAGCTTTGTATGTTCTCGTGAAGAACCCTGTCACCCGAGGTGTTGCGTTCGATGGCAATTGCGAACAAACAATTAAATGTAGGAAGGTGAGATCTGGTTAGTTTTTCCAAGTAATCCATGTTTTTGGACTGTGGAAAGGAACCGGAGAACGTGGAGGAAACCCAAGTGGACACGGTGAGAACACGCAAACTCCACCCAGATCAGGATTCGAATTGAGGTACCCCAATGCTGAGAGCCGAACGTGCTAACCACTGAGCCACCATGCCCCCCTTAAGTACAGCAAAGATGCTGTAATGTTGGGCTGTTCATCGAGAACTTTTTAGACTACATGACTCAATCTTTATAAAATTCCAGGACTTTTAAATCTGTGCATTTCCGCCAAAGTACAAATGATTGCGTAAATAGTTCTCCACATATTGACACTTATTTTGTAATTGAATGTGTACTCCTGTAAGTTTACCTATGTGGTAAAATACTTTTTTGGTCATTTGTACAATAATATTTAAAGGGCTACAAAAACATCAACAGCTTGATTGTAAGGACTCTTTAACAATGCAAAAGAAATTTAAGGATGTCGACGGATTATTTCTTTGCCAAGCAATGAGTGATATTTAAACATTCTTTATTTGCAATATTAAAGAACAAAACTGAAGAGTGAAGTAAAAAAAGTCATGTCAAATGAAATAAAATCCTATACAGTGCAGATCTTTCATAAGTGAACTGCCCTTGAAATCGTATTCCAGTTTTTTTTTTTTTTCTCAGAAGGAACCAATAAATTTATTGTCCGTGGTAATCATTCATATATGCCACTCATGTAGAGGGGAATAAATTTGAAAAGTCGGAGAGTATTCCCAAAATAAATCTTGCTTAAAAGAGAAGGTGGAGACAGTTGTCAGTGTTACGTTTGATATGTAATGTTTATACTAAGGGGGACTGTATGAATGATCTTTTACAGGCCAAATGTGTGTGGATCTCGTTTGCACTCATATTGCTGTCCTGGCTGGAAGACTTTGCCTGGAGGTAACCAGTGTATTGTGCGTAAGTAATCCACCAGATGTTGCAAACTATAAACCACTGGAGTTGCTCGATGGTCAGAGCCTTTACTTACTTTCTGCACACTGCTCAGTGTAATTTGTTTTGCCTGATCATGCTGTAGAGAAGATTATTATTCTAATAATTATTAAATAAAGATAAATATATTCACTATTTTCATACTTTGTCATAATGACTTACATTTCCTTACATAGTCATTTTATATATGCATATATATAAACTAGCACAGCTTAGCCTGTGTAATTGAATACAACTTTTAGTTAATATACTCCATTTCTTACTGCAGCTATATGCCGTAATGGCTGTGGTGATGGATTCTGTTCAAGACCCAATATGTGCACATGCTCAACTGGTCAGATCTCTTCATCATGTCCTGCTAAATCCTGTAAGTTTCTAAATCTAATCCAATTACATAAATCACTTTTAATCACCTTTAATGTGAATCAACTGTTCCTTCTTTTCTTTTGTGCAAGATTTAAGATTATGTTTTTTTTTAGGTGTTTTAAGTTCCAATTTTTTTCCTGTGTTGCAGCTCAACAGTGTAGCATCAGGTGTGTGAATGGAGGGGTGTGTAATGGGAATCGCTGCCAATGTCAAAAGGGTTACACTGGCATGAACTGTGGACTACGTGAGTAAAAATCTTTTTTTTTCTTTCCTCTCGCAATGTAATTTTTTTTTTCCTTTAATCATGATGCAGTCAAAGTTTTACATAAAAATTTAAGATTATTGTAATTTAAATGACAGAAGATAAGCAGTTTTTGGAATATTCAAACCAGTCTGACACCGATGGTTGTAATCTGTGTGTAAATAAAATTATATGGAATATCGGCCCATTAGACCTTTTAAGGTAATTTTTGTAACGAGCTTTATGCTATCAATAGATAACAAGATAATTCCTTACTAGTCCCACCTTGATAAAAAGTATTAAATGGAGTATGACTGTAATTTATGTGTTCTCATTCTAATATTATTTTGTTTGTATAGATTTTTAAACAGAAGTAAAGATCACTTTTGCTGAAACACTTCAATGCTCTAAATATATCCAGCTGTCATGGTTTCAATCAGAGGTTCAAACCAGATTTTTTAAATCAGTTAGTTCTAAGCAGAATTGGCCATTTTACATTTCACCTTAGATGTATCAAAACCAAACCATTTAGAGCCAAAGGAAATGATCTATCAAGACTGTTTGTCAGTATTCCTTACTATAAATCCTGTAATGAGCTCCATGAACCCTGGGATGCGATTTAGGATAAACAACTTACGTTTCCATTTAGTCATTTAGCAGACATTTATCCAAAGCAACTTACAAATAAAGAACAATCCAAGTCAGTAGTTAAGAAAAAGATAAGAGAAGCCTTTCACATTTATTTAAGATCAAAGAAAAGGTATCAGTATATACAAAATATATATATTTTTTTTAGGATTTACAGTTATGTACATGACAGTTGAGCATGAACAATAGAAAAACTATAAAATACAACATTTTGCACAACGACAAGTATTGCACATATGATGATAAACAAATGACTAAACAGTTGTATCCTCAAACCTGATCATTATCCGATGTGTCGTTTTTGGAAATTTAGAAAATCAATACATAAATTACAGTTTAAAAAGCTAAAACACCTTCACTAGCCTTTAAGTTGTGTGGTTCATAATATTCATTTATTCATTCATTCATTATCTTTCGCTTATTCCTTTATGAGGGTCGCAGGTTCCCCATGCCCATCCAGGGGAGAATGTCTCGGGCGCTGGGCAGATACACCCAGGACAGAGCGCCAATCCATCGCTGGGCACACACTCACAGAGTCACACACACTATACAGGGCAATTTAGAGCATTCAATTTACCTTCATGTTTTTGGAATGTGGGAGGAAGAACCCGGAGGAAACCTACGCAGAAACAGGGAGAACATGCAAACTCCACCCAGATTGGGATTCGAACCGGGAATCCCCAGCACTAAGAGGCAAATGTGCTACCCACTAAGCCACCGTGCCGCCCTGGTTCATAATATTAAGTATTCACATATTGAATTTGTTTGTGTTCCTAAGTATCGGTTATTTTTTATTAAAACTGTAAATCAGAACCAACTGATGGGAAATATTTTAAAATGAATCAAATTCCTTATGTATCTGTATGTAATCAATTTTATTAATAAATTCTGTATCATTTTATGGAATCTATTTTTCAGCGGTGTGTGAGAAAACATGTCAGCATGGAGGGCACTGCATTGGGCCCAATCACTGTTCATGTGTCTATGGCTTTACTGGTCCACAGTGTGAGAGAGGTAAACATGCGTTTAAACGCCTTTTAAGATTTTCTAATGCCGTCTGTACGATACAATGTTCTTAGAAAATACTGTACAGGTGGGGAGAAGGCCTGTCATACCGCAGCACACTCTAAACCTCTTTTTCTCTCCTTCTTTCTGTCTCTCGCAGTACTTGTAAAGCAGATGTTCTATCTTTCACCATATGTGCTTTACCTGGGGAGGGAATGCTTTGATGGTTAGACACTTGGCTTATTTTCATTCCATTGTTAGTCCATAATCAAACAGTATTGTATTGTGCACTTGGTTACCGTCGACAACGTGAATGTGGAACGATATCTAGAAGTAATGCATTAACACACACAATACAGAAACACTATACTACATGTCTGAATGTATTTAAAGTGTTGAATATGACAGCCATATGTGCCTGTTAACATTTCTTAAAATAATGAGCTCCAGGTGTATCTTTTTGTTTTGTTATAATAGTTTTTTAAACAAGTTTCTACTTGAACTCAAGAAAATAAATAGAATATTATGGTTTGTTCATTTAAAAAAATGCAAAGTTAACCAAGATTCAGTGGGTATTTACTCTAATGGGTTCATTTACAGAATTTTTGGCATTATTATTATATATTTTTTAATTGCAGTCTGAATTATAAAATGAAAGTCCACTTAGTGTATTTCAAAGTGTTTATGTTGTTATTTAAGGTCTCTGGAAATGTACCGGTATGAAGACACACTGATGTAAAAATAAGATTAGTTATTAAACGACATTAGGCCAATGTACTATGTATTGATGCTTGGCAATGCAATAGTATATTGACACTGACTATTGTTGGTGCATTAAACCTTTATTCCATTTTAAACCAGCACGGTTTCTTTCGGCTTTAGATTTTTTTCTTTATGTAAAATCCGCACAATTATATTTTAGTAAAATAAACGTTTTCATTCCGTCCTTATACCAAAGACTTTTCTGGTTGCTTAATATCAGCATATTAGTTGCATCAGTCAGCTGTTTATTGGCAGCTGTTAATTGATTTATTGTTTAATTTCTCTTTCTAAACAGTAAAGTGGTTGGTTGGATGATTCATAGGTGAAGTCACTTGAGTGTTTGGATTTTACCAGGTCTGCTAGTAAAACTCATATTTATGTTCATCTTGTGTGTGTGTGTGTAAATCTGGGAAAGCCATCGGAAATGTGTGGTGAGTTGGAGCAGATGGCGCACCATGCCGTGTGGAACTTTACAGTTCTCTGTGACTGTGGGAAAATCAGAATGCTGTGCGTATAATGTCCGCATTATGTGACAGTGATGCGTTTAAGCATGAGACAACTGAGTAGTTTCTACTGAAGCATGAAAGAATGAGAGTCTCTTTGTTGTCCAGACAAGTGCATCACCTTTGCAGAGTCGTAGTTTAACTCGTCTGTCCCCTTTTAAGGGAAAGTGTTTTGGCAGGTTTAAGAGGGGAAGGAAAACTAATGATTTGAAAAGTGGGGCTGGTCCTCAGACCACATTTATTATCTGCCATCAAAGCCCCTGTAATCAAAGCATCCGGAATGCTTTTCGAGTCTGTTGATCGTTTAAACACCAGGTTAACCCTACACTGGTTTTACTGTCAGTAATGTTGGACGTGAAATTGGTGAAAGTGTTGAGGCGTGAAATATAATCCAATAAAATAAAGTCAATAGAAAAAAAAATACACATAACAAATATCCAAATATCTGTCCTGTGTATCTGCCAAGGGCCCAAAACGTCCCTGGATAGGATGGGGAACCTCCCTGTGACCCTAGTCTTTAGTATAGAATAAGGTAAAAGATAAGAGTAGTCAGTATGTTTGTCATTTTTGCCTCGTTTCTGGGTTGTGGATTATTTTTATTACCACAGGGAGCCTGATGTGGTTAAGGCATGTTGGTGTGTTGTACTGGTATGCGTGACACAGCAGAGGTTTTAAATTCCTGCTAATTTATAATAAAAAATCCACTAACTGAACAAATATTTAGCTAAGGCATTGTGTCTTGTAACTACTGATTAGAAGATGCAATGGAGCTATTGTCCCTGTTATCTACAACATGGACCAATTAGGATCATTAATCCAAGTAACTAAACACAAAGTGAACATAGTATGATTCTAAAATAATACTATATATTATTTTAAAAACCCCAGTTCAAATGTTTGTCCCTGATTTACTAAACCAGGTAATGAGCCTACATTTAAATCCTAATTCTCAGAAAACGTTAAAGAAGGATAACAAATAAGTGATGTATCTAAACCTCTTTCTAATACCTAAGGTTCCCTTCTTTATTTTATTTGGATGCTGAACATATATTCAGTGCCACGTTCTGAATGCTGTGCTGGCAGAGTCAGTGGGGATGGGTTTGCAAGCTGGTGAAGCGGGGGATTGTAGGAGGGGTTAAGAGTGGAGTGTGAGTAAAGAGAACTTCAAAAAATGACACTTTATGAAAGTGAATGTAATTCATCAGTTCGATGGCAAAAAGGGTGTTAAATAGGGTCAGGGTTAAGGAATAAAAACAGATTAAAGGGGATTAAAACCGTATATACTGTAGTCCACAAACCGATGGACTACAGTCTGAAATTGTAGAACTACAAGGTCCACCTTTGGGGTACGTGGAACCATATATAACACTATATGGGGCAATTTAGAGCGTTCAATTTACAGTGAATCGATGTTTTTGGACTGTGGAAGGAACCCGGAGCAGCAATTTAGTTTAAGTCCACACTTTTCGAGTGTGGGAAGAAACCCATGCAAATCAGCAAACTTGACTTTAGTCACTGTATGTACATTCAAATAAGACCATCTCTTCTTGCTTTTGCAGATGTTAAAGAAAATACATTCAAAAAGTTTACTATTTATTTTCATATCGCCAAAAGGTTATATTTCCAGTAGGTACGGCAATAGATTACGCAGAGGGGATCAATGTCTTTTTAATATGCAATGTCTGCAGTTTATGCAGCACAACAGCTGTGCATCAGACGTGGCTATAACTGTATGCTGCACTGAGGGTACCAAGGGAACTGTATTAGCCCCTTCCTGTTTAATCTTAACATCCATGGCCTTAAATTCATCTTGGATAGGTCGTAAATAAGATTTTCTAAATTTCAGGTATACATCAATACATGAGATCAGGATGAAGAGAGGAGTTTGATTTTAAAAAGTTGCCAACTGATGCAGACTGAAAAGAAGACAGACTCGGTAGATTGTGTAGCACAGTTCTCAATGAGTCTCGGTTTGGGAACCATAATTTTTCCATGCTCATAAGTCGTCAAAAATAAAATAAATAAATTTTTGAAAAATGGCCTTCAAAAGCACATTTAAAAATACATATGCATGCAAAGTGAATTTATAAGCAATTGTTTTAAGAAGGTGATAAACTGTCCTCAGTGAACAAAAATACACATTTGAAATGCGTTCTGTGTTTTGCCATTTTGCCTGCATCATCAGAATTGTAAACGAATGTTGGTTACCACGGCAACAAGAATGCTACGCACATCTGATGTGTCTTTTTTTCTCTAAGAAAAAAGACGAGCACAAAATTACATGCGCATTAATAATTTTTAAACGAACTATTTATTGTTTACAGGATATCCATGATCCACCCAGAATGTGTCCATGGCACACTTTTGGGTCGTGACCCACCAGTTCAGAATTGCCTGTCTAGAGGGGCCAAGTTCTCACTTTAAGTGAGCTGGTGAGGTGGTGCAAGGTCACACATTGTTTGGCTTTTGTTGACATGTGCCTGCATTACAGTATATTACATTACATTATATTTGGTCTTTTTGCAGACCATTTCATTTAAAATGTTTTTTTACTATCCCATCTTGATGATAGGAGTCTGATAATCCAGCCCTTCCTGAAACAATGTAGTTTTAAGGGCCTTGCTCAAAGGCCCACACTGGTAACGTCAGTGGACTTGAGATTCAAACCACCAACCTTCAGAGTGCTAGCACAAGACCCTAACCACTGAGATACCACACCCTTTTATAGTGAAGTCATTTTGCACAATATTATCAGGCACTTACATATTACAAGCTACTGTTTAATTTACACAAACACACTGCAACATCCAAGTGCCACTTCAAAAATACAACACAAGTTTCAAGAACCATTCAGCTTATTGGATGTTAGTAGGTTTGATATTAACATATTATTTATTCTTTTTTACAGATTACCGTACAGGCCCTTGTTTCTCCCAAGTGGTCAACAAGGTTTGCCAGGGCCAGGTGGGTGGCATTGTGTGCACAAAGATGCTGTGCTGTGCCACAGTTGGTCAAGCTTGGGGTCACACATGTGAGAAGTGTCCAGCTCAACCAAGGCCTTGCCGCAGGGGCTTCATACCAAACATCCGCACTGGAGCTTGTCACGGTGAGAGCATACTTATTATTTATGCTTCTTCTGTGTTTACATGGTCTTATAAATTAACGTATCATTTTCTTGCATAAATATTTTATTCACTTTGATTCAGGATGTGTTATTTTAGTGTTCCCTTTATTTTTTGAGCAGTGTATTATGACCACTGACAAGTCAAGTGAATAGCACTGATTATCTCTGACTGCCACCCTGCAGTTTTCTTTAAAGGTTTAAAATTGATTCCATCCAAATGATTTATCTCATGATTTAATACACAGACACCAAATCCCCCAGTTAAATACCCCCAACTAGATGAAGAACACTTTTAACTTTACGGGTTGACAAGTTTAAATGTATGCCTTTGTGTCGTGGACTAAAATCAGCACTTCACACTACCACCTTTGAAAATGTGGTGTCCAGATCAGCAGTATACGTAGTAGACGGATGCCGGCCAGCTTGCCTCTTCTCTGCTCGTAAGCCAATTGCTGTCTAAAGTTTGGCTCATGAAATAGGAATGCCATTTGTCACAACCAGATAAGAGAGCTTATTATTCCTCTCTGGACTCCATAACGGGCTTGTTTTTCAGTCCTGTTTTTTTTTTTTTAAATGTCGTCCTGCTCCCAACTTACCTGATTTAACTAAGCAGTAAATTAAGAGTTAGAGAGTCATAAATTGTGCAGTAGGCAGCTGAGACTAGTGATGAGATTGGTATAAAAAAACGACCATTTAATGTATTGCAGATCTTGCAAGACTACAGAGGGTGCTAAATAAGTTTTTCTATGGATTATGCTTTCAGTGTAGTAAAACTCCCTTAGTCCTTATTTAAGAGAGGATTTCCTGGACTTCATGGTTAATATCCTTTGCCCTAAGCAGGAGCAGCAGAGGACAGGCTTTGTAATTGTGCTTTCATTTGGCTTAACTGCAGAAGTCAGTGAGCTAGAATGAGCTTAGGCTGCTGTCTGATCATCCCTTGTGCTGCTACCAAACGCTTTACCGTCCAACACAATCGAGTCATTACGTGTACCTTGTTTTTTTTAGTTTTGGATTTTCTTTGTACAGATCTTGATGCACCTCTGCGTGCATACTGCACATGGTTTTTCTAGCTTGTTCAATTTAATAGACAAGGGCAACTCTATACTCTCTAGGTACCAACTCTATAGGTACCACTATACATTCTGGCTTTACATTTAGTGGTGCGCCCCGCATTCTGTAACAATTTAGTGCCTGTTTTTCTGCATTTACTGAGGCACTTTCTTCTTATGCCAAGTCCTAACATCAACACAGGTACCACCTGCTCATCTGGAATAACTTTACCTGTCCTATTTAACTGATGCACTAGACATGGCTTTAATGTGCCAACCACTAAGCCACCGTGCCACCCTATGTTAAAACATGTTTTGAATCTATTAGAATAAATAAAGGACAGTTGTATTATTGTATGTATTTGTTGATATTTGAGTTATTATTTGATAAAAAAAATATATATTGATATTGATAAAAAAAAGTTTTGTTTGGAACGGATATGATTTGTGTGACACTCGCGCACGGCAAAAAAAATTTCATGGTCTGTCTTTGTAGTGTTAAGACCCATTAGTGCAAAATGCAAATTCGTACAATTTTATAAACTGGTATTAAGATTTAAATCAGAAGTCCATCACAGTAACTTAGACATGAGTAACATTGTTCTGTAGCTGTAATTAAATTATTAAAACATTATTCCTGGAATATTGCATCTCTGGATTTTTTGTTGATCATAAAATGGTGATGCTTCACTACATGGTTCTGCCCTCTTTATACAGATGTTGATGAATGTCAGACTGTGCCAGGTCTGTGTCACGGAGGAAACTGCATCAACACTGTGGGGTCATATGAGTGCAAATGTCCTACTGGTCATCGCCTTAATGATGTCGGCAAATGTGAGGGTAAGCTGTGATACGGATGTGTCTTTACAGGGTTTCCTTTTTTTAAATGACCTTAAACTATAATACTGGTTACAGAGATGTTGATATATAATTAAATGATTATAAAGGGTGTTAGAAAGAAATCCTAGTGTATTAAGCAGAGTAGATATTTTCGTTTAAATACAGCTTTTATCATAGTTGCTGTATTTGCTGAGATCAAAATAATACCCTTACAAATAAAGAAGTTTAAATTTAAATATATATTTTTATATAGCTCTTTTTACAATACATTGTTTGCACCCCATTTTTGTAAAGCAACCGAAGCTGAAGTGTAAAAGAAAAGTTCCATGTTGTTTGTTTTGTGTTTATGGAAAAAAATATATGAGGATCAAGGCTTCCTGGGCAGCAAAGTAGTTTTAACAGTTTTTAAGCAATGTTAATCTATAGATTGTTCATATACAGCAGTCAGAAGTTTGTACACAATTCCTTTTTGCACCTCTTATTGTTGATTTGTATTATTTCCACTCTCCGAAAAGATGGACTTTGTAGTTCTACAATTACATAATGTAGTCCATCTGTTTGTGGACTACAGTAAATATGGTGTTCATCCCCTTTACTCTCTCTAATGGTCAGGACCATAATAGTACCACCACAGAGCAGGTATTATTTGGTTGGTGCATTATTCCTATCCCAGCACTGTCACTGAGGTGTTTGAATGAAACTACAGCAGCACTGCGGCACTAAAACACTTGAATTCCTGTGCTTCTGAAAACACTCTCGTCACTGCATGCCCGACCACCACATATAAAAGCAGCACACTAGTCATTAGCGATTATTTAACGTCCAAAGCCGTCGGCTCTGCATTAGCCCCCAGCGTCACTACCCTCCTGCCACATTTTTTCTTTATGATTTTTGTTCTTTTGCTCAGCTACAGAAAGCTACAGATTTAGGCTGATCTACAGCACTGGACATCCCCCCCACACTTCACCATCTGTGACAAAACTGCCTCCAGTTGCCTGGTGGTCTGCTAAAAAAAAGTGGATAGAACAGTCCACCACTTCTTTTATGTGCTGTCTTCCATGACCATAGATATGTTTTGAGTTGGAACCCATTTCATAAAACATGTTGCGACAGGCAGATATACAAGCATTGAACATAACAAGCAAACTCAATACTGGATCTAAACATGTAATTATGATTTTTAAGCTCTTGTACCTCCGTTCTGAGTAATGCAAGCATAAATTAACTTCTCGATGTAAAGACAGAAGTTACCTGGAGTGAAATTTAACTTAAAACCAATGACTTGGGACACACTTAAACTTAGTTTGATGATATTGTATTATAATACAGTATTGTAAGAGTGTGACTAAATGAGGTCCGGAGACCAGAAGCTCAGGAATGCGCTTTATTAACACCGTATTTAAATGTACATTTAAAATGCATTGTTAACTTTTGGCCTCGCATTCCTGCAGCTCGTCATTGATATTCCTTTCCACAGCATGTGATGTTACAGCTTATAAAGGGCGCACACGTGCTTTAATGATCTCTAAAAAAGTTTATTGCCGATGGCTCCGCCTTCTTCCCCAGTGCCGCTGCCCCCTTGCCACAAATATGAAATGCAATGCAATGTCTGGCTAATAAAAGGTTAAACCCTCTTTAGCTTTGATTACTGCAGGCATTCACCGTGTCATCACTTTTACAAGCTTCTGCAATGTAACAACATTTATATTTGACCAGAGTTGCATTTATTTTCCCTCAAGATCTTGTATTAATAATTGGAGATTTGGATAAATGCACAAGTCTTTTTCAGCACATTCCAAATAGTCTTCGAGGCATTCAGGTCTGGACTCTGTGGTGGACAGTCCAAATGTGAAAATTATGTCTCATATTGTTGCCTCTCTTATCCCTGAACCACTCTTTTATTATTTGGAAATAAAATGGCAAATATCCATTGTTGGAATAAACTGGTGGATGAATATATTCAGGTAAGCTTACCTCATTTTTTGGGGCAAATAATATTGCTCACCCAAATTATATGAGCTGGATATTCAACACTGTAGAACAGATTTTTTTTTTTTTTTTTTGCTTTGGGACAATAAAGTTGTAGAAAGCATTAAATAATTAAATAACCTTCAACTTCTTGTTTTAAAAAAGGAACCTCTTCAAGATCTTATCAAGGGGCTTGTTGTAAACAGTAAGAAACTAAGACACATTACTAGAAATGAGCAGTTGGGAGGCTTAATGAACAGATAACAGTAAGTACAGTGAACATAAAGATGCAGTGACTGAGTTGTCAACGTAGGAAATAAATCATGTGTCCTCTGTTAGCGCAGCATGGTTTCCTACGTTAAAAGGTCTGGTTTACATTTCCAGATTTTCGAGCTGCACATATTTCTTCTTTCCTCTTAAACGGGTTTATGCTTAATCAAAAGTTCTTTGGAGAGTCACCCAGAGTGAACTTCTACAAGCATTAAAGGTTCCGAAGCAGGGTCTGACCTATCCATAAACTAGATTAAAGGCACATGTTGAAAAAAGTATCTATAATAAGGTGCTGTAGTTAAGAAGTAAAAAATCGATTAGGTTGCTCTGTAGCTTAGTTACAATTGTAACATACAACATTTAATCTCATATTGAGTGTGTTAATTATGTTTTATTTATGTTTTTTTTATGTGTTTTTGCTGATACTTACATTCACATTTAGTCATTTAGCAGACGATTTTTTTTTTTTTAAAGCGACTTACAAATGAGAGAACAACACAAGTCAGTAGTTTAGGTCGATCCAACAATGCTGTAGTATCATCAAAACCTGTGCATTACTCGATCTAATTGATACTTTGTGTTTTGGTGATACTATATCAGATATGTTTCAATACCGCTGGTAATAAAGATGCTGAAGTCATGCTCTGTGTTTGTTTTTAAAATTGGTCAAACTGACTTGTCTTTAAGGCCAGCCGACAGGTTCCTGTTTCAACGCTGTGATGGGTGATCGTTGTGCTCAGGAGATGCCTGGACACTTGAGCAAAATGCAGTGCTGTTGTGACAGAGGTCGTTGCTGGGCCCATGGGACTATACAAGAGCTGTGTCCAGCTCCCAGCTCTGGTAAATTCATTATTACCCCGATTATTTTACCTGAATTACTTGCAAAGATACAGAAGTTTCCACTATTTAAACATTTAAAAGCTCTGGGAATTATAATAAAACAAGTGCATGAGATGAATTAAACAAGACTTGGATGTATACAGTTGTCCAGCAGCTCATCACTAATCTTTTTTATGTCCACTAGATGAATTCCTGAAGATGTGTTTGGATGGAACAGCAGTGGATGATCCAGACGTGGATCCTGAAATAATAGCGGTTCCTCAAGCTCCTGGTGAAAGCGATCCTCATCTAAATGAACATACACTGTACCCTGTGAATGGAAATGGGCGTCGTTATCCTCAATTTCCCCAGAGCCCTCATATATTTATTGATGAAAATGACAATAGAAAAAGACCAGATACAGCTGTTGGTAAGATTTCTGATTTCAATTAATGCAACAGAATTTATATTGTTGAAGATTACAGTGTAAATGTACACTATTAGGTTTATTGTGGCTATATTTTCATCCATCCATTCTGTTTCACTTAATCCTATACGAGGGTCGTGTATATCCACTGTATATAAATGTATATATTCTATGTCCTTTTTTTACAGTTAGTTTAAATCAGACTACAAACAAATGTCTGCTAGTTCCTAACTTGTGTCCTAATGGACGATGTATCCCAGTTGGGACTGGCCATCGATGTGAATGTAATGCTGGCTATGGAGTGGACGTTCAAGCAGAATGCACAGGTAATGTCTTGGGCAATGTAAAGAACTTTTAACATAAGTGCTGCAACATTTTTTAAATTACCTTGTTTGTCAGTGGGTAGCTCAGTGGTTAGGGTATCGGACTATCAATCTATAGGTTGTGGGTTCAAATCCCAGGTCAATCTGGGTCCTTAAGCAAGGCTGTAGCATCCCTGTGTTTTAACTCCAAGTTGGTATGTGTGTTAAGTCGCTTTGGATAACAGAGTCAGCTAAATAACCAAATGTAAATGATAATCTGTGTTACAGCTGTAGAACACATTGAAATCATTCAGCAATAACACATTGGTGTTGATGGTCTTTAATTAGAACCATGTGTCTGTTTACGAAAAGCAAACTCTTACAACTGAAAGTACTTTCCTGCTTCTGTTTCAATTGAAATAAAGTACAAAAGTCTCAAAATCAAAAGTATGAGATCAGCCTCTGAGTTTACCAGAGCTGGGACCTGGACACAACTCTTGTATAGGTCCAAGGGACCAGCAACGGCCTACAAAAGAATAATTTCAAATAGCCAGGATGAAAACTGTATGAAAACATATGAGATATCTCATCTCATTAGCTTCTGCTTAATCCTATACCAGGGACTTGGGTTGCAGTGGGTTTCCCATGGCCATCCAGTGGAAAATGTTTCAGGCTCTGGGCAGATACTCCAAGGACAGGGTGCAAATCTATCGCTGGTCACACACTACTCACAAAGAAACACACTCTATATAGGTGCAACTTAGAGCAGCCAATTTACCTTGAACCCATGTTTTTGGACAGTGGGAGAAAGCTAATTAAAGTAGACAGAATGTGGCCGAGTATTATAAAGGAAATAATGATTTTTGTTTCTGCTGTGGGTCTTACTGCAGATTTAGATGAGTGTGTGCATGAGCCATGCACAAACGGAGATTGTGTCAACATCGCTGGCTCTTACTACTGCAAGTGTCATGTAGGTTATCATCGACCTCCTGGGCAGCAAGTTTGCTATGGTGAGTGTCTGGTAGTAAATTTTATTTAAATAAGTAAAAACCTTTACTTGGAATCTGAAAAACAGAATGAAGAAAAAAAAATTGCTGTATTAAAGTGTGCTTAAGATTGACTTTATGAAAAGGTTACTTTGTAGTAAAACACTTTGAAGCCAGGTTTTCACTTAACAGATGTGTAAATATATGTGCAGAACACTTTAGAACCTCAATAGCTTTAGGCTTTAGTCATCCTTTGTATAATACAGTGGTATATCTACCTTTACCTTCTAATCAAGTGCTATTACAGACTATAAGTATTGTTTTATAAACAGATACTTAGATGTTGTTTGCTCCTCAACAGATAATGATGAATGCCTAAATAACGTGCTTTGTCAGAACGGGCGCTGTCTGAACATGGCCGGTAGTTTTCGCTGCATTTGCAACGCAGGCTTCCAGCTTACATCCGATGGGAAGAATTGTATAGGTAAGAGTGGATGTTTAGAATGCTTATAATGGAAACCTGAATTGCTGTAAATAATATTGACAGGCTACACTATACATACATTTATAATCCTGTTCTATATCCATCCATTATTCAATCATTCATTATCTTCCGTTACGAGGTTGCGGTGGGCTTCCCCATCCATCGCTGGGCACCTTCACTCTTACAGCCACACACACTATATTGGCAATTAAGAAAAAAAAAAGCCTTTAAACTTTAACGTTTTTATTAAGTTCTCCACCAACGCTTAGAAGGGCTATTCTGTTAGTTAATTATAAACAGTATTACATTTCATTTTTTTTGCACCATGCCACACACTCAAAACCTGTTAATGCATAACTGTGAATGTTATTGAAATCTTAATGACTTTATACAATGCCCTGCTGTCACATGATTTGATTAATAATTTTGTTTTCGTCTCCACAGATCATGATGAATGCTCCGTTGTGAACATGTGTTTAAATGGCATGTGCATCAATGAACAAGGCAGCTTTAAATGTGTGTGCAAACATGGTTTTACACTGGCTTCTAGTGGGCGCCACTGCACAGGTGTGTTTATGAAGCGTTATTAAAAATGTTGATGCTTTATGCTGCTGTAATGAGTGGTTGATGCCTAGCTAAAGGCTTTTAAGCCCACATTTATAATTTCTCCCCATTCCTATTCAGGGGATAATGTTTTGGAAAAAAGGCAGATGCACCTAAGATAGGGTGCCAATCCATAACTGGGCACACACTCACTCACACAGACTAACATACAAAATATTGGCAGTTTAGAGAGGGGCAATTTAGAGCATTCAATGTACCTTGAATCCATGTTTTTGCACCGTGAGAGGAAACCAGAGAATTTGGAGAAAACCCATGCAGACACGAGGAGAACATGAACTTGGATCCAACCAGACTGCAATTTGAACCTGGTTCCCGCATTTTTGAAATGATCAGGAGCGTTATGGAACAAAAATTCAAGTGGTAGACCCAAAAAAATGTAACCAGCTTTTGAGCCGCAGAATCTGATTGGATCCATCAAGACACAGGTCGATCATCTACCCAAATTAAGTCCATTACTGGTGCTGACCGCAGCCCAAGAACCATCAGACGGCATCTGTGAGGGGAGGGCTTCAGAAACAAAAAAAAGTCTTAAAGGTCACAAAATTGCCTGACTGACAAAGAACTTCTTCCAGGAGAATAACATCACTCTTTTGGACCATTCTGCGTGTTCCCCTGATCTGAATTTGATTGAGAACATTTGGGGATGAATGGTAAGGGAAGTTTACAAAAATGGACATCAGTTCCAGACAGTCCTTTGTGAAGCCGTCTTCGACGCTTGGAGCAATGTTCCCACTATAGTGCCTCCTATAACACTTGAATCAAGCATGTCGAAACGATTGAAGTAATCAACGATAATGGTTGAGTTACTCAGTACTGAGTTCTTTTTTTTTGACACTTTGATTTCTGTTTCGAGGGGGTGATGAACAGCCTATTTCAGTTAAATTGTTTGCAATAAGTTCCCTACTCAAAAGTCTTTGTCTCTTGCACCAATTTCTTCTTTTAGTATTGTAAAGCTGTACTTGGAACCTTCTTGAGATCCAATAGTGCAAAATAAATAATTCTCGCAAGATTTCAATCAGGAGTTTTATA
>JAOUQT010210940.1:0-17735 GCA_025769995.1 Xyliphius kryptos
AGGGGGGTCTTGCTAAGTGCCTCTCATTTCTACCTGTTGTCTGTTCCACTCGCACAACAGCAAGTGAAACTGATTCACAGTGTTGCTTCCTAACTGGACAGGTTGATTTCACACAAGTGTGCTTGACTTGGAGTTACATAGTTTTCCCTTAATGTTTTTTGAGCTGTGTATATGTATATACACAAACACACAGTTTAAAAATTTCTCACTTACTGTCACTTTTTCAAATTGTCAAATTTTCCCATTCAATTTATCTTATTTAAAACAAAAAACAAACAAACAACAAAAAAAAAAGATCTGAGCTTAGTCCCTTTGATTCCCCTTTCCAAAGCGAAAGGAATCAATTAATGTAAAGCAATATAAATATGCAATCACAAATGCATTATTTCACTCTGGATTTTATATAAACCCTTCAGCTAAAAAGCGTCAGTTTCTGAAATCACTTACAAATTGTTTTAATGGGAGACAGTCAGCCTAGTGTTGGTAAGGTCGTGACTTACTTAGACCACCTTTGTGATCTTTTGGCCTCAATGTGGTCTATTAGAAGAATACAAGGCAGACAGAGCGCAAGAAACACAGAGGCATGATTGAGCATCCAGGACAGTTGATTATGTGAGAAGTCTTTAAAAAAGCATCATGGTAATCATACTGCAAGAATTCTCAAAGCTTATGACGTGCTTTGAAATAGTAAACCATACGAAGCCCTGAAACAGTGGGTGTTTACACTGACACTGATAAGAGAGAAGAATAAATAAAGGGAAAGCTTCCCACCGAGTTCTTTATGATAATTTGTTGAGATTTTAAATAAATTAAGGGATCAACATGGAATCAGGGTATTGCTAGCTTAGATTTGCAAGATACATTATGCTAAGTGGAACTAAGCCTCCATGTTAAATAAATTAAATAAAACAAGGAGACATAAAACCAGAAGATCTGCAGCTAAGAACGATGTCATATTACAGGATATGGGAGAGCTTCAGTCAGTACATTTTGAATATTCTGCAAAAATATGAACCAAAACATTAAAGATATAGAGAACCCAAACAGCAGTATAAATTTTTAAGGAAGAAAATATATAAATCTGTTTGGCACATCTAGCATGTGGGACTTGTAGCCCAATGCTCTTCAGGTTTGGAATTCTGGCAGGTTACCATTGCAAAACAATCTGTTCCTACTTGTGTGATTACTGTGCGGTGGCTTAGTGGTTAGCACGTTCGCCTCTCAGCGCTGGGGATTCCCAGTTCGAATCCCAATCTGGTTGGAGTTTCAATGTTCTCCCTGTGTCTGCATGGGTTTCCTCCCGGTTCTCCGGTTTCCTCCCACAGTCCAAAAACATGGATTCCAGGTAAATTGAATGCTCTAACTCACACCGTATAGTGTGTGTGTGTGTGTATGTGTGTGTGTGTGTGAGAATGTGTGAGTGAGTGTGTGCCCAGCGATGGATTGGCGTCCTAAACTAGGTGCATCTCCCCAACGTGACCCTAGTAGACAAATAAGTGGAAGACAATGGGTGGATGGATAGAAGTGTTTCGGTTTCCAGCAAAACACATCGATTTACAGATCTAAGCAAACAGATAACACAAAAGTGATAAAGTCAGTGTAAAAAAGAGAGAAAATCCACACAAATGTGGTGGTAAGTACATTTTTATGTTTGTAAAATACATCAAAGATAACTTTCAGTACCCCTTATACACTCGATTTATTTTTTATACGCATTGCAGAATCACAACAGACCTAGCCTGCGGTTAATCTTTGGCAGATATTATTGACACAGAAGAATGAAAATATTCTCAGTAGGATCTGATTTTCAAATCAGTGTCGAACAAACACAACAGAAAAAAAAAAAAAAAAAACGAGGGAGTGTGTAGGTATACACACAGGAACATGAGGTGCTAATACAACGTTATTAAATTTGTCACAGAGAAAATGTTGCACATGCCTCATTGGGGAGAAACTATGGAAATTCAAGGTCAATCTGTGACTAGGATAGTGTATATAAAAACCTTGAGGGAACGCAGATAACAGTACGATGTACAAATACGCACTTGACGAATGTTGAACATCAAATTAATGGCTGAACAGGCAATATCATTTCCCCCAGAAGTCAAATCGTAATTCATACTAAATTCATTAAGCATGTGCAGTCATAGTGCTGGTAGATCCCAAACCACAAAATGCATTTTTTGCATTGAGTAAAAGGAAGATAGAACGTACATTATGAAATTATGTCCAATGCAAGACCTGAATTAAACAGATAAAACTCGATGTAAGTAATAACAGGTCAAACTGTGTACCACATTTCATAAGCGAACGTTAATGGTCCCTTTGTAAGCACATGTTGAAGCTATTGCAGTATTTCAAAGCCAACTTCACGTGTCTACATACAGCAATAACGTGTTTTCTGAAGATATGGCATATTTCCATGCTTTTATAGTTATACTAGCCACCCCGCTAGTTTACCATTGTTGGCGAACGAAGGTTAAAGCCATGTTGTAAAGTTCGAGACCTTCGATGACGAAGGTCCAGAAACATGCGACTGATGGAAATAAATATTTACATGATGCAGGAATTTGTATAACATTGAAGGAATTGTTGTTTTATGTGACGCGGTGGCCATGTTAGGAAACCAAAGGGGGTGTGGCCCCATCAGTAAAGGGGTGTATCCCATGGTTCGGGGGATAACTCCTTTAAATATACACGGTATAGATCAATTGTTTAGAATTTTGCTTACTCTCCTTTGTTAATAAAACAATAGTTCATTCCTTAAGATCAACTTATCGTTTATTTGAAGTATCAATTTTGTTTTATGTTTTAGATAATGAATAATTAACAGTCATCATATAACTATACATACATTTACATTTAGTTATTTAGCAGACGCTTTTATCCAAAGCAACTTACAGGTATCAGCGACTTACAGGGTCCAAACACAGGGTTCATACAGAACCCTGGAGCAATGAGGCTTAAGGGTCTTGCTCAAGGACCCACATTGGTAACTTTAGTGGACTTGGGATTTGAACCCCCAACCTTCTGATTGATAGTCCAACACCCTAACCACTGAGCTACCACTCCCAAGTTTTTATTTTTTTGTATATAGTGGCAAAATCTAATTTATTTCTTTTCATTTTCTATTTAGTTAATTTTATTTTATAACGTAATTGTAAGGGGTGGCACGGTGGCACATTCGCCTCTCAGCGTTGGGGATTCCCGGTTCAAATCCCGAATCTAAGTTTCCATGTCCTCCCCGTATCCGAACAGGTTTTCTCTGGGTTCTGTATCAACCCTGTGTTCTGATCCCAACTAAGTTTGGATAAAAGCGTCTGCTAAATAACTAAATGTAAATGTTCTCCGGTTTCCTACAATAGTTCGAAATTGCCCCATATAGTGTGTGTGTGTGAGTGATTGTGTGCCCAGTGATGGATTGGCACCTGAGATGTTCTCCCCTGGATGGGTATGGGAGACCCCACCACGGCCCTAGCAGAGGAAAAAGTGGAAAATAATGGATGGATGGATGGAATTGTAAGAATAATCTATTTATCCATGAAGAGGTCACGCCAACATCTGTATTCCATTAAGACAGTGTCAAAAAATGTTTTTTTTGACCTGAAATCAGAGTTGATCCTGCTGGTTTTATAATAGGGAACGGGCTCTGCAAGAGCAACATGACAGCTTTTATTATAATTTGATACATAATAACAATTTTTTTTTTTTTAAATAGGTTGATGACGGACTGATGGACGAATGGAAAAAAACGAAGCAAAACAATGTCAAGAAGGCTGTTGCTCATTGGATTTTATCTTGTCTGCCATCTGTTTCGGTTAAGATAAGACCACCGAATGTTTTTCATGTAAAGCTTTAATTCTTATTCCTGCCGCCCTCATACTTTCCCTGACCTTTAGCAATAATCTCTTATCAGAGCACTGTTTGTCAAAAGCCCTGTGTTCGCTTCAGGGATGGATGAAATCAAATTCATTCGTTTAGAATGACCCAATCTTCTTTTTAGTCTCCGAAGGGAATTCAACAAATGTGAGTGGAAAGCCAGTCACCTTTGGTATAAAAGTTTCTTTTAGTTCCATTGTTAAGAATATATTATAATAGAGGCCAATTGTATTTACATCTCCACTTACGGCACATATTAAATCTGGATTTGATCGAACCCAAGACCTTCTTACTTTAAGACGACAGTGTGTTCTTCGGCGCCACCTTTATTTCCTTTATATTAAAGATATAAAAGACCTAAATTCCAAGTGTAATTTGTTAAATTAAATTGCATCTATCCTTATCTATTGATCCATTATGGCATAGTGTTCTCGCTACCTGACAGATGGTTCCCTGTGAGTAGAGTTATACAACCCGTTTCAGTTATTGATCTATGAAGCATGTAACGTTCCATAATTTTCCATTACCGTATGACGGTTTGGTGGAGGTCAACAAAACAATCTAATATAAAAAAAAATTATTTTGGAAAAAGGACACAGAGATAGAGGGCATGTGACAGATGTGGCAAATACACGTAGCCTCGTACCATTGGTTTTACATTAAGAGAGAGTGAAGTCCATACGGGCTCACATTCATTTTTCAACACTCTTTCCTCTGCACAGACGTACATCTTCTGTACACTGCTCTATCCAGTTAGTAGAAAGAAGCAAAAGTAAGGCTGTATGTCAGTTGGGCTCTTCAGCCTGTAGTAAAAATTGATGGTGGACCGAAAGGTCTCCCTCACTTTCTCTCACTCTTGTTCTCCTTGTCTGTTCTCTCTCTCTTTCATCTGTCAGTGCTAATGAACAGATGTTACAAGGCTGTTGAACGTAGGATGATGGAGTGTGCCTCTGGCAGTCTGAGCCAAATGGGAAGGGTCGTGTGTGTGTGTGTGTGTGTGTGTGTGTGTGTTACCAGCAAAGCATTTTCAGTTTGCACTCAAATACCCTGCTGGAGAACTTGTATCACCAATATCCTCACAGGCACACACCATAGTGATGACCAGACCTTTGTCTATTGAAGCTGAGATGCCTGTCAGCACCTCTGCACTGCAGCCTATAAACCAGCTCCATCTTGGCTCCATCTTGGCATTCACAAACAGAGGATTTACTGCAAAGGCTGAAAAAGGGCAAATGAAACTCAGACAGGCAAGCTAGTAGAAGCCAGGTCAGAAGATGAAGAGCTAATACATAGCAAAGCACTGCAGCCTGCAGCACTGAATTCCTGTTCATTATCTTTACAGCCAAGCTTGCAATGATGTTACATAATCAACCAGCTTTTACATTTTGCAGGAATAAAGTTTTACTGGAATTTGGCAGACGGATTGGGGGGTGGTGGTGATTTAATGGCTCGAAGGTCATTATTTTTACCCAAATGTTAAGCACTATGTACAGGGGTTGGACAATGAAACTGAAACACCATTAGTATGGTGTAGAGCCTCCTTATGCAACCAAACAGCGTCAATACGTCTTGGGAATGACATCTACAAGTCCTGCACAGTGGTCAGAGGGATTTTAAGCCATTTTTTTTTGCAGGATAGTGGTCGGGTCACTACGTGATGCTGGTGGAGGACCTTTCCTGACTCGCTCCTCCAAATCCCCCCAAAGTGGCTGAATAATATTTAGATCTGGTGAGTGTGCAGGTCATGGAAGATGTTCAACTTCACGTTCATGTTCATGTTCATCAAACTAATCGTTTGAACTCTGCACCCATAATGTTGTGTGCATTACAATATTTGGAGCAAAACTGTTCTCTTATCCTGCTAACGGAACCTTCCCACTCTGCTCTTACTGATGCAATGTGACATTAATAAAGATTGGCCGCCAGACGGCCAGGTAAATTAAATGCTCTAAATTGCCCTGTATAGTGTGTGTTTTTGTGTGCGGATGTGTAAGTAAATGTGTGCCCAGCAATGGATTGGCGCCCTGTCCTGGGTGTGTCCGCCCAGCGCCCGAGATGTTCTCCCCTGAATGGAAAAGGGGAACCCCACCGCAACCCCAGTAGTGGAATAAGTGGATTATAATGGATGAATGAATAAATGAATATTAACTATTAATATAAATCGGCGGTGTAACAGCAAATAAGGCATGTGTGTTACTGAAAATTAGGCTCAGATCATTTCTGGACCTGCTGGAAACACTAGACACTGAGCCATTTATACCAAAATCAGCTTAAATGACTCTTAATAACCAAAAACAGCCGACAAAACAACATTAAAAGGTTCAGAGCCACAAAATATATAGATATTTTTTAAAGGGAAGAATCACAGTTAATAATAAACTAGCGAAACCTCCGTGGTCAAAACATTATCAAAATTTTAGGCCCTTCACCCTTTTTATTTTTTACTTTTTTCCGATTTCATACCCTCTGTTTAAGCATAAAAGAATAAGAGCATCTGAAAAGGAAGAAGAAACGATTTTTCTACCCCAGTCCCATATTCCCAATTCAATATGAAATACAATTGCTTTGTTTCACAGCTGAATCCCGATCTGACACCGCTCCTCCAGTACTCTCATCAAGAGTCCAATTTCAGACAGGGCTTCCCATCAACTGACACAGACAGGAGGTGAGGCAAGGGAATAAAGAGAGCAACTGTGGGGCAACTTAAACTGGTGTGGGGGTCAGGTGTATGCAAAACACAATCTGTCTTTTTGAACACAAACAAGAGTACTCACTCACTTCTGGGAGACAAAGTTATAGAGTAACAGTTAGTGCTGTCCTCTGAATTCAGTATACATTTGAGGACATGCTTATAAACAGCCATAAGTGATTTGGGAACACACTCAGTTCGCCTCAGAACATACGTTTTTGAAAGGGTCTAATCCAACGTGTTGTAGACCCATTTTAAGATATTTTGAAATACACATCCTCAGGAAAAAAAAAGGTTTTAAGATCTGAAATGTTAATTTTGTAAAATCATAAAAAAAAATGGCAGGGGCTAGCATGCTAACAGGACAAGGTGTTAAGAGTTGCTGCACCCCAGATAGCACTGGTAGTTTGTTCTGACATCCATTGGATGTCTGCAAGTACATTATCGACTCACATACATGTCACATGTCCAACAGGGAATGCAGCCAATGGTCATGTGATGGACAGAAAACAGTTGCCTGCAGACTTCCACACCTGTTAAATCTACAAAAGATGGCAGGTTGAAAAATAAAAATAATTACAAACAACTCACCCGCCATACACCACACACTCCCAACAAAATATTTTAAAACATTTTTAAACATTATACGAAAAGGTGAACATGAAAACTGGACAGCACGGTGGCTTAGCGGTTAGCACATTTGCCTTTCAATCTGGGTCGAGTTTCCATGTCCTCCCCGTGTCTGTGTGGGTTTCCTCCGGTTTCCTCCCACATTCCAAAAACATGAAGGTAAATTGAATGCTATAATTGCCCCTAAATAGTGTGTGTTTACATTCGCCTCTAAGCGCATGGAGTCGCCATGTCCTCCCCGTGTCTGCGTGGGTTTCCTCCGGGTTCTCCGGTTTCCTCCCAGAGTCCCAAAACACGGATTCAAGGTAAACTGAATGCTCTAAATTGCCCTGTATAGTGTGTTTGTGTGAGGAAGTGAGCCCAGCGATAGATTGGCACCCTGTCCTGGGTGTATCTGCCAAGCGCCCAAGAGGTTTTCCCCCGGATGGGCATGGGGAACCCCTTCCCCTGAACCCTCGTTGAGGATTAAGGGAAAAATTATGAATGAATAATTTTGTACTCGTCTTTCATCTTAAAGGAAAAAAAAACAGAGAGGCATGCATCAGACAGCACAGCATTCTCGTTGCCATGGTAACCATCATTTGTTTACTGGTTACCCTTCGCTTTCATTTATGATTAATAAGTAATTGCTCTTCAATTCACTTTGTGTGTATACATGTTTTTTTTTAATAAATTGGTTTGCTTTTTAGTCTATAAAAGTGGGTCACTTCTTAATGACCCTGAGAAAAGGTTGTTTTCAGTCAGCGGTGCGGTAGAAATACACCAGAAATAGACCTGAACCACCTCATTTCAAGATGGCCACGCCCATCGGGGTAGATATATTCACAAGCAGCGTTGCTATTTAAACTGCGCAGTTTTAGGGCAAGAAAATACACGGGGTGTAAGATAGTAATGAGCATCAGGACCCAACCTCCTCTCTGACCTTCCTCTCCTCATCCTGTCTGGTGGATCCATCCTCAGCATCCTCCCTTCTTCAAACCTAATCTTCTAACTTTGTCCCAAAATGTCCGGTACTCTCTCATTGACACAGATTTAAATATTTATAATACATTTTATTAAAGTCTGAAACCCCTTTAATCCCAGGAAGTATAACTTCTATTCAGAATTGATAATGATACGATATAAAGGTTTAAATAAATAAGAAGCATCCTACCTTGGACTTGCTGGATACACTGGCACTGGGTCCTGGGACGGTATCAGGTGACTGCTGCCAAAACACAGTCGACAAAAACACACAGGTTCATGTTGGGATTTCAACAAAGCAGAAAAGGTTGCTATATTAATAATACTTCAGCAGCGCGGGGTATTTCAGGGCCCCGGGGCCACATCCTGCCCCTGTTCAACCTACTTGAAGTTTATAAGGATCAAATAAAACAAGTGTACAGCGGCCCAATGTCAGGACACACCCCTTTTCTTCTCCACTTCCTGTCCATCATCACTTACAGTAACGATGGAATTCATAGTTCTACTATTACATTTTGTAGTCCATCTGTTTGTGAACTACACTACATACTAAAATACACACAAGACTCGTCACATGATGGGAACACAGCTGAAACAAATGACTCCAGCAGGGGGTGCCGAACCGGATACAAACGGATACTACCGGCAATACCACCACAGACCAGTAGAGGGTACTGTCCTAACAATAATGTACAAGAGGGCGACATTATTTTAAGCCCGGCACGCAACAGTTCTTGCTTTTATAAAACGGTTACAAACATACCATAACAAAAAAACAAGGTTTGATTCATAAATACAATTATTGAAAAAAATAGAAAAATCTGGTCTCCCGCTATGTGATTTAGTCCGGCTTTCTAAATGCCATATAGTGGAAATATTGCCATCTAGTGGCCAAATTACAGAAAACAGTTAATAAAAAACATCAGGACAATAATGTTGTGTATATTAAAGGGATGGTGCCTTAAGGCTCATTTATGCTCAACGTTAAATACGGAAACGGATACGGACGGAGCCTTTTGTCCGTATTCTGCGTTCATTTCGTACGTAATTTGCACGTTTTCTGAAAGCTTGCGGATGCGGACGGGACGGAACAATACCACTGTAAACCGTGGGGGCAGTGCATGATGTGACCACTTTCATATGTACACGAAGAAGAAGAAAACCACGGCGGAACATTTTGAAGACCGGTTGTGCGAGTTGGTGCGCAATTTTAATCATTTATATGATGTTACTTCGCCGGGGCACAGGGACAAACAGTTGTTACAAGTTATCGAATGCCCTGCAGACATCCGAAAGTATTGGAAATGACGTTCGTCATCAATTTCCCTCATTGGGCGGACAAGTGAATAAAATTCTCCATCCAAATGTCGCGACCTATTCAGTGGCCTCACAGACCACCGCCGTCTAGAACGCTGCCTTTTTTTGTCGTTTTTGCAGTATGTACAAAATCACAAGTTCCTCCATGTTTGATTTTCACTCTAAACTGCCCTCTAATGCATGTAGTGCTCAACAACCATATCAACAGAGCTGACGCAAGGAAGTATGTGGGCAGTAACTGTTACATCGCATGAAGTGCACGCGCACATTTCCGTACGCAGAGGGAGTATAAATGAGGCTTTATAATGAATGAAGAATCTCTTTTATATGTTGACCGGAAGATTATACAACGTCTATATTTAACAATTAGTTTCCTTGTTGGAGTACCTGCTTGTTACCTTGGCATTGACCTGTCAATTATTCAAATGAAAACAAAGACAGAGGCCGACTGTGGCGTCATGCCTTTTGCACTCCTTAAGTAGATTTCCAATGCCTGATTAGTTTTGCTTGCCCCACTGGCTTACATACTTAAAACCGGAATTCATTATGGTTTATAACAGTGGTCACCAACCTTGCTTTATTATGAATACATTCTTGTATTAGCTGATGCACCAATCAACCCCACCTGATTCATTTAATTATTGCTATTACAAGATCTTGATTAGCTGGGTAAGCTGTGTTAAATTTGGTTTGTAATTAAACCTGCAGGAAATCCATGAAGAGTCGGTGATCACTACAGTGTTGTGTCAATGAATAAACTTACTTGCTTGTTTTTTTTTGTATTGGCTCTGAAGTATTTTAACATATAGTGTTTATAATACTCACATGTGGTAATGTTATATTTATTATGATTAACATGGGTCACTAGACAGAAGTTATTATAAATCTATTTAATTAAGCTTTCTTAACAATGAGTACTTAGTATTTGTTCATCATTTCAAGGCTCAGCATAATAAGAGAACAGTATGACTATTAATTTAAGACTTGATTTCACAAATGTTCTCCTCATTGACAAATTAAAGTAAAATGCACCTCTCAGACTAATGTAATTATACACAAGTGTGTGCTCTAGTTTTTAAACCATACATGTTTGTGTGGGAGGCACATTGGTTTGATTGAAGTTCTTTTTGTGGGGAATTGGCATTTGTTCCCAGTGTCTTAGGTTTCCTTTGAGTAACAGTTTCTTTGCATTTTGTCCTACTAAACAGTGGGATCTGAGATATCTTTGTACCAGCTGCAAATCTAGACCTACAGGCTACATGGATTTCCATTTACATTTTTTTTTAATTATATTTACTTATACAATAATGCATACAGATGCCATATATGGAATACTAGGTCAGATTAAACCCAGGTAAGTGTTGATGGTAATAAGAAAAGTTAAGGGTGTCACATGACATTTGGTAAAATGAAAATAAATAAACTGCTGTTATTACTTTTAAGAGTGAGCAGGGGTGTCCAAACTTTTTGTACAATTAAGTATGATTATGTGAAAATGTCTGGGGGGGGGGGGGGGGGTGGTTTTCAATGGTTCCTTCGGACTTATTTTAACCACAAGATAAAAATGAACACTGTTCAAAAACAATTTCGTTGTCACAATAACTTATTTTTCAAATGGCAGTGAAAAATGAATAGAAGAGGCGTGGACAACTTTTAAAGACACAATTCTTTCAACTCTTCCAATGAATCCCCTACAATGTTCCTTATGGTTCCTTATGCCTATTCAAGGAAGAACGTCTCAGGCGCTGAGCAAATACACCCAGGACGGGGCGTAATCCATTACTATGCATAGCACTCTCTCTCGTGCGCACACACAATATGGGGCAATTTACAGCAGTTAATTTAACATTTACACAGAAAGAAACTGGGAGTGCCACTCATTGTGATTTTAACCCAAGAGGGGTGAACGTGCCTCTGGTCCTCTGGCATGTTCATGCTGTCAACACCTCGTAAAAATCAGTAGTTGTGTCAAATGCATTGGTGCTTTAATAGCAGGCTAATGAGAAATAATCCAAAGCACTTTCCAGGCAAGATGAATATCTGCTCACAGTCTGAATATCTGACTATACAGTATGTCCTCAATTCTGCTAGAGGCACAGAGGCAGAAACAGACAGTAGTAAAATGGTGCTTACATTATGTAAAAGGTGGAATTATATTTTGGAAATAAATAACACATAAGACCAGGCCTTTGGAATCTGGACTGGGCCAGACAAGCTTGATTTAGAAATACAACTTTTGTATTGTACTGTTTTGGATGACAACAGTTACGTATGAAGTCATTACATTCATAGGCTAAAGCAGAACGATCGAATGTGTGGTATAAAGTGATTCATTTTGCCTACAGTGCTTACACACAGAGGAATTTGTCCTCCACATTTAACCCATCTGTACAGTGAAACACACACACTGGTGAAGTGAGCACACGTGCCGGGAGCGGTGGGCAGCCTTTTATACGGCGCCCGGGGAGCAATTGGGGTTAGGTGCCTTGCTCAAGGGCACTTCAGCCATAGTGCTTGGTGGGACTGGGAATCGAACCGGCGACCTTTAGGTTGCAAGGCTGGTTCCCTAACCACAAGCCTACAACTGGTATGTCAGAATATGCCGTAGACATTTATAACCTGAGATCAGAGCTACTTTAATTAAACTGCAGCTGAAATCAGATTAATAAAAGAAATTAAATAAAGAATTAAATAAAGAATGCAGTAGGTTGACAGTTAATTGTAAGTGTGCTATATATATATATATATATATATATATATTAATGTCTTGTAAGATGTTACACTACCACTTTAAATATTCCAATAATCATTAAACCAAGTCAATTTTGTGGTGGATGTGATTCATACACAGTTGCATAAATACTACATGCTTGCCTACTGAAAATTCTTACTGCTTTACCAGTTGATCCTTTTGTCTGGAAAGTCTTTTCAACCCCAGTTCACGCTCTGGGCAGTGTATTTCAGACGGGTGAAACCATTGGATTCTTTTGAGATTTGATTTCTTTGCACATCCCACACATTTCCTCACCTTTCCTTTTGCTGCTCATGACATTCTGAGCCTTTAAACTAAACATTAACAGACTGACCTAAACTTGTGTGGCTGTGAATCAGAGCTGCTTTACTACACTGCTTCAACTGCTGGGTAAAGTTTCTTTTACAAATCAATTGGCAATATAGCAAAGTCGTCTTCTCCAAAAATAAGGTTTAATTAAGACTTGGAGGATATAACTCTGTGTGTAGATAGGAATCATTGTCAGTTCAGATGTGTTAACCAGAAACGACAAACATTTACTGTTAGTTGTTCCTCATTCGCCCCTGAAGCTAAAAACTAATTGAGCCTTTTTAGCAAAAAGTTATTAAATGATCTTTCACCGAGTGTCAGAACTGCTCCTTATTTGACAATTTTTAATTCTAGACAAAAAACTTATTTTTTTAACTTGGCCTCTTAATTTCATGTTTATGGCTGGGAGTGGAGGCATCGTGACTTAGTGGTTAGCATGTTCTCCTCTCAGCATTGGGGATTCCTGGTTCGAATCGCAAACTGGGTGGAGTTTCCATATTCTTCCTGTGTCTTCATTGGTTTCCCCTGGGTTTTCTGGTTTCCACACACAGACAAAAAACATGGATTCAACATAGATTGAACGCTCTAAATTGACCTATATAGTGTGTGTCTGCGAAGGTGTGTCAGCGATAGCTTGGCGCCCTGCCCAGCTCCCGAAATATTGTCCCCTGGATGAACATGGTAAGCCCCTCCCATGAACCTAGTAGAGGATTAGATGGCCGATAATGAATTGTCTAATTTTAATGTTTCATTTGTATTGTTTACTTTGTACACCACTTTGGTTTACATAGTTATGGTAAATGTAAGAAATGAATAAAACTTGCTTTTATTTTAAGAAAATGTCTTTTCTTGAATCCAAAAAAAAAAAAGAAATAATGCTAACCACTCACACACTTTTATACAATGTCAATATAATAAAGGAAACCTCTTCTCTGACTGGCTGCAAAATGCAGTGGGACAGAAATACTGTTCGCTTCGAATATTTAATTCCACAGTCTGTTCCACCATGGTACTTGCAATAAATCATTTATTTTCTGATTTCCCATGTCCAATGTACTGAGGATTTGATGTTAAACAGCAGTTTAACACAGCCAGAGCATGTTGGTGTTAACGTTATGCTGGTTTGTATTCAACAGCAACACCCACATGCAAACTACCAAATTGCAAAATGCTGATTTTATTCAATTACACAAAACGGTGTACTTATTACTTAAATACCCATAGAGATTTGTATTGCAGTTCAGTGGTTTAGCGTGTAGGGTGCTCATCTTCCTCATAGTGTGCACTAAATTGTGTGATTTGACTCTGTCTATACAAATCAACTGAAAACTGAGTTTTAAGGCTATAACTATAGAAAAGAACAACCTAGCTTTAGTACGCAAGTTACTACAGTGTTGATGATGCATGTAAGCTCAATTATATTTACTGATCAAATCCACAATGTTGGTTCGCTAACTGTTTTTATGAATTGGCATTGACAGTCTTATTAAAATTTTAACTTTTCACTGTTTTTCTGAGTATGAATAAGCAAACATGTCCTCTACAGGGACTTCACACTTCACAGTAAAATGTGATGACTGACGTCTTGTTAGAACAGAAGTCTTTATCAATTAAGCCATATTTTCTTGTTTGATTAAATGCATTTGAGATAAGCAATGTGATCTAATGACTAGAAGATGCAAGTCAGTGGTTCCGATGGGTCTTATTTGAAGCCTTAAATATTTTTAAATATTTCCTGTTAAACTTGTTTAAGCCTTGAAGTTTCAGACTGTTAATCTGTTTCAGTGCCAAGCAAGTGTAACATAATTGATCATAGAACTTGGTAGTTTTTTTGTTTGTTCATTTGTCATAGAGCTGTCATATTATGGTTTAACTAGAAGAAATGTTTTGTGTAGTGTAAATATGGCATAAGAAAAGTATGTGACTTGTTTTAAAACTTTGATGCAAGTAAAAATTAACGACAATATGAAATTGAAAAACTGTTTTTCTCATAAGGGGCCAACATTTAAAAGTAGAGAATCTGAATACAATAAAAGGAAAGTGTGTCCGTTTACCACCTTCTCCTCTATAATATAAGCCGCTTGGTGGACATCACCTCTATAGCGATTGGGCTACGCGGCGGAGATAAGGCGGGCACTTGGTGTGGTACGGCACTTGCGATTGTAGAGCAGAGGGGATCATACGAGCCACATGTGAGTTTGACTGATGCAATAATGGCTGCTGCCAATGGGCTACTTCATTATGGACAGAGCCATCAATAGGTTGCAGATCATTATGTTGACTTTTGAAGTACCTTTTAACAATAGTCAGTCTAGGCTGCTGCTGATAACTATTGATTCATCAGCACTCACAAATAAACTCATACATGCTACTTTATTTCAATTCCTTACTAAGATATAGTGGGCATTTGACATGGGAATGCAATAGCAATTGGAGCACAGGTACAGTGGAGGGGATGATGGCAGCATTTGGCATGGGAGCACGACAGCATTTCAGTGAATGAAGTCATTGAAACGAGCCTGTAAAAATGATCGCCACCCGGGCATCAAACAGGTATCAGCTAGTAGTATAATACCTGGTTCTGCCTCTCTCACAATTTGTAGCGTGAAAACTACTTGTCTTATTCCGACCAATGCTGTGTTTGTATGTGCACGCAAACGGTGGCGTTTGGGTGTTGCACATTACAGTATATCGTATAGTTTTGAAAGGTAGTGAAGTGTTGTGCTTGGAAATAAGTGCAGAAAGTGGATGTTGTGTCCGATCAATGCCACGACTTTGAAGGACAGTCCAGGGTTGCAGGTGGTTCAAAAGAAGTCTTTAATGCAGAAGACACCGGATGAAATTGGATCCATACAACGGCCAGTCACATGATGGGGAAACCCAGCTGACTTGGATTTAATGGATATATCAGTAAAAGGAACTACTTAAACAATTAACACACAGCTGAACTGGATTAACCAGATTTAGCAGTAATATCACCAAAATCATGTGAAGGGCCCTAAAAACAGTAAGCAAGGCGGAAGCAGACAGCACTCCACATTTCTACTTCATTCAGCATTTTACCCTTGAAATAGGTAAAAAAAAGGGGTAGCCATAGCCCTTACCCTCTACCGAGCTTGGGATACAAAAACTATGGGGCCAATATAGAGTAGCCAATTCACCTAGATTTAAGATTATCTGGTCCTTGAACCATCCCGTAGTAGTATTCCCAGTTCTCCTAGTTTCATTCTCGGGTAGTGTAGTTCAGTTTGGGATAGTTTTATAGGTTTTATTTTCTTTTATAAACCCTGATGTTTTTTTTTTTTGCAGTACCAGGAGAACCCCAATCTACCTTTTTTTTCTCAGTATATTTGCTTGTTTTTCCCTTATGCATATTTAAAAGTTAATTTTTGTGAGGTTCTTTGTCACATGGGTGTCTCTGTTTATCGTTTCAATGCTGTTTGGCAAGGTGTATTATTTGTTTGTTCCTGATGTCCTGCTTTGATTTCCATCTCCATGGCTTTTTGTAAAAAAAAATGCCTGTTTCTTTATTAGGCTCTTTTCAGCTCTGCATCACAGAACCCTTTGTCCTCAGTGTCCTGTGCCTAACCAGCACACCCATTTCAAGGGTTTGGTGATGTTTCTAGGGTTTATTTTTTTTTAAGCTACTTTGTATATTTCTTCTGCATCACCTGCTTTTTCATTGTTTTTGTTTATACTCCAATTGCAGTTCTTGATTTTATGTATTATTCTGTTTGTATTTTCATGTTCTTCCTTCCTATATTCACTTTTTCTTGTTTACATCCTTACTGCCATCTACACACTCTACCTTCTTCCAGTTTGTGAACTAATGTAAATGTGTTCCACAACCCCATATGACTTCTGTCCAAAAGCACCAATTTTTTATGATTAGACTATGTTCAGAACTAGGGACTTCTCAAGTGCCTTTGACAATAATCAGTATAGGCTGCTGCTGCTGATAAAATTATTCATTCATCAGCCCTTCCAAAAATAAAGACATGCGTGCTACTTTGTTTCATTTCTTTTTCTAAATTCACTGAAATAAAATTTGTTCTTAAGGGTTTCAAAGAAAAGTCATATTTAAATCCCGTACATTTGTATGTAAGCTGTAATTATGTGACATTTAACATTTTAGTGTCAATCTTGGTTGTTTCTAGACATGTATGGAAAAATACCCTGGCATATACCACTCGGTTAGTTGTAAGCACATGAAGAATAAAATGCTGCTGTTGCTGCAAGCACCGTGTGTGCATCAGCCTTTTCTTCAGCAATGTGTTTGTTCATCAGCCTGAAATGTTGCTGTGTGCGCACGCTTGTGTGAAAGAGAGCATCAGGCTTCTGTGGGGGCTTCTTTGAGTAAACCTTGAGTCATCAAATGTCATGCAGAACAGTTTGCTTGTATGCATTTGCACCTAATTTGTGATTTTGCTATTCCTTGAAGACAAATCCATGTTTTCATGGCACACTTTCAACCCCTACAATCCCGCCTTCTAGTTTACAAGCCAGTTAATGACAGGAGAAAAACATTTTTTTTTTTCCTATTCGGACCTGCATATTATTTGTCAATTTATAATTGGGCTTTTATTTGCCTGACTAGTAACATGTCTTTAACAAATGACCTGATCTACACAGGTTTATCTAAAATTAAAGTGAATTTATCTGATTCATTAGTTTCACATAGAAGTTGATCTGTCTGATTTTTATTTTGTTTCTCCTGCATGTTTGATGTTAGGTAGGTCATGGATTTACTGTTTCTAAATATAGAGTTGTGTGTTGGTGGCTCTGTGAGCTGAATTCTTTACATGAATGATGCCAAACGTGCTTTATATTCTGTTAATTAACTCAATACAGACTAACAAGATGATCAGTTTGCAACGCTTCTTGATGACAGGCTCTTATTTATAATTGGTACTAATAAGTCTCCCAAGCTAATGATCTCACCACTAAAATCCATAGAATACAGTGTGTGCAGAATTATTAGGCAAGTTGTATTTGAAAGAATTCTGTTTATTATTGAACTATGTTCTCAATAAAACATATATATATATACACATTTCTGACATTTAAAAACAAAACCAAAAACAAATCAGCGACCAGACCAATATAGCCACCTTTCTTTATGATGACACTCAAACATTCCATCCAGAGTTTATTTTAGGTGCTTGATCTATTCACGATCAACATTGCGTGCAGCAG
>JAOUQT010211145.1:0-29615 GCA_025769995.1 Xyliphius kryptos
ACATGTATAGTGAAAAGAGGAGGGGTCCGAGTACTGAGCCCTGTGGGACTCCAGTAACTACATGTTGAGGGTTAAAAGCTAAAATTTTAAAAGCTAAAATAATGTGAGATCTTCAGGGTAGTCCATTAGGTGGCTCTTAGCCTCTAAAATACATGCAGAATATGTTTTAATAAAGCTGTTCACATCGTGTTTATCATCCACTTATACTCGAATTACTCATGTGAATTTTAAGGTGCTGGCAACCCCAGAGATCACTACAAGTTTATTATCACAAAACCCGAAACAGAATGAATGTTTTTTTTATCCTGATATCTTCGTAACTTCATATCATAGCAGTTCCTCTGACCTCTCACCAAACACGAAAATCCAGGTTTACTTTAATCTGTGACTCCAGGGCCACGGTTTCTGCTGCAGCACCAAACAAAATATAGTACAATATGCAGTGATGGTGAAGTCCCCATACTATTAAACAGGTTTAAAACCTGTTTAAAAGGTTTTAGAGGCAATGAAAAAAGAAACCCTAACTGCATATTGTTCACAGTATTTACAGAAGCTTGACCTGAATTTCACAAATTTTTCTTAATGTTTATCAAAATCCTGAGTTACTGTAAATGAATGTGGAACTAAATAATAATAATGTCCTTCTTTCCCCTTGGACCCTGTTCCCTCTCTCTGCAGGCAATGCAGACCCTCAGCACTCTGTACAGACGCTACAAAGCTAATATCAAGAAGCTGAATCCCACAGACGAGGAGAAGGTTTGGAAGGCGATACTTCGTCAGCGCAAACAGGTAACAGCATCCTAATTCTGTACTCGCTGTAGAGCTGGTCTGAGTCGCATCTGACCTGATGTTGTGGTTTTAAAAGGTTTTAAAATATCGTGAGGACTGCAAGCAGTTCGAAACTCACTGGAGGACGGCGATTCAACTCTCGGAGCTGGCGGCCGAAGCGGCTTTTAATGCAGGTGCATTTAATACAGCATGTAATTTGACTGAAGCTTGTGGAACCTCTTTAATCATATGTGGTCCATTGTTGGGTGTCTACAAACTTTTGAGTACATGGCCAGTGATTTATTGTAATAATGATGATGATTACAGGGGCTGATCAAGCTTCATCCATGGCCCAGAGTAACCGTCAAATAGGCCTGACTCATGTACAGCAGGCTCAACAGCGTGCCCTGGAGGCGGAGCGGGAACTGAAGGACAGCAATGCAGAGAACGGTGAGAGGCTACAGACAGTTAAATCTCCACCCACAGAGGAAGAGATGGAGATCCCGGAGGCCTATCTGAGAGAGGACTAGTGTGAATCATTCAGCCAGAGAGCCGCGCAGCAGTGCGGCATCACCACGCGCACGCTTCAGCTGTGGCTGTGTCTGAACCCGGCACCTGTGACGTCGGCATTGCTGTGAAATCCGAGGTCTCTTGGGTGAAGCTGGACCTGAGCCTGTCGGTGGTCTGAACAGCAACGTTTGATCATCAGTTTGCTTTAAAATGCTTTGTTGATATGGTTTATTAATAATTGTATATGGGCTGACGAGAAAAGCATTAGAAATTATTTGGGTACAGATTTACTTGACTGGAGGAGGAGCTGGTTCAGATCTGAGTCCAGCCACTGCACTATTAAACATGAGTGGGATCAAGTCCTTCATCCACTTGGCTGTTTGGGAAGAGCTTAGATCAGATTGGACTCCACCTGCTCTTCTGTTGGGGAGGGGCTAAATTATATAGGACTGGCTATTGGGAGGGAAGTTGGATCACATCTGACTCCACCCACTCAAATATTTGGAATGATCTGGATCAAATATTACTTTGAATTCAATCCGATTTCCCCTAATAATATCTTATTAATTTGTGTTAATAAGAAGGACTTCCAATCTGACTCCACCCATTTGTTCAGACTTTGCAGTGTTAGATCTAACTCCATCTTCTGGAGTTAGGCTGATCAAATCCAACCCCACACACTTAGGGTTTGACTCCACCCACTGAACTATTCATGGTTATTGGGATCAGATCCTACACCACACACTGGACTTTTGGGAGGGAGGGGCAGAATCCTGCTGTTAGTAAAAAGGAACAACAATGTTTGCTCTAAAATATTTAATATGAGATTAAAGCACAGAACATTTCTACAAATCTGCCTTTGATTATTCAGTTATTGAATGATTTTGCATTACTGTGATCTTTACATCATGAATTAAAGTATGTGATCTAAAAAATAGCCTTAATCCTGCTGCATGTGTTAATGCGCCAACTTTATCTCCCCCAGCAGTTGGCCCAAGTGGGAGGGGCCCATGTGTTTTTCTTTAAAAAAGACAATCATCATACCATCTATAGGAATAATAACAGGTCCCATATTCTCAGTAGAACATTGTTATTGTGGAAGAAACCTCGCGATCTAAGGCTCATGTGTCGGTGTCAGACCTCTGCGATGACCTGCGTCTAATCTCACGCCGTCTGTGGGGGTTTTGTTGGCTTTAGGTGGGCGGGAGTGTGAACCAATGCATTTCATCACAGGTTAGATGTTAAGAGGTTAATGCTGAACCTTCTTCCATGACGGCATGGAGATTCCTTTCAGTGCTGCACATTTGTTACTTGTTTTGCTCACGGGCATCTGTCTACACCGCATCGCTCTCTGTCATTGGTTTCCCAGTGGTTCATAGAGAAGTGGCCAACACATTATCAGTCCATTTATCATGTCACCAGCTTTTGGTGTCTGTGTGGTCTGAGGTATCACCTTCCCCTGAGGATTCTATCCACAGAGTGACTTATGAGATTATAGATTATATAATGAGATAAATTATTTAATTAATATTGCTGTTGACATCCTGTCTACCCGTGCGCCAATCACTATATGGCAAGGGCATTCGCGTCCTACCCTCCAAGTCTACCCGCACCTCGCGTCCTCTCCACTCTACCCGTTCGCCAATTGCTAAACGGCAAGTGCTTTGTATCTTCGCCAGTCTACCCGTGCGCCAGTTGATATAGGAACGACACACACCAATCACCTTATTATTTACACTAAAAATAATTTAATCACAATGAAAATAAAGTATGAAAACATGCACGTATTTAAAAACAACTTAACAAACGTTTACATTTTTTATTTTATGTTTAAAATGTGTGTTCCCCATTGTGTGGAATTAACATTATGTTCTCAAATCCATATGGGTTTCCATTAGGAGCTCACAACCCTCATGTAGTCCAAATTAAAGTCGGGATAAAACAAAGACTCTAATCTGACCCCAGGTCTAAAGATTAGTGCCACTTGAGGAAGCAGAATTTGTCACTTAAGGAAGAAAACTTGTTTTAAACGGTTTGCAGGACCTTGTATAAAATCGGACATGAGATCATGTACAGTTAGTAGAGGGAGCAACGAGTAAATTTCTGTCTCCTATGATCAAATTTAAATAAATGTACTTCAAGATTAACAGCTGCACCTTAAGAACCTTTTTTTTAAATTTCACAATAGGTTTGTTTATTTTCCCAAACTGTAAATCTAAGTACATTAGCGAGTAGTACCTCAGTGACAGCGCTGCTCCCTTAAGGCACAAGGGTGCTTTTATTTCTAAAAGTTTTACTGCAGATTAAAAGATGCCATATGAAACAACTGTGTCGCCTACATAGTGAAAAACCTCCGGTTGTAAAAAAAAAAATATATATATATATAAGTGATCGTCAAAAAGGGGGTTTTTAAATTTGGGAACTGAAATTCTCTGAGGGAAGTTTTGTTCATCTCTGTAACACTGATGCTAAAAGACAGTTATGCACCATTGGTGTCCATTGTTCAGATTGTCGATGGGTCTGTTTAAAGGACAAATGGGCCGATGGCAGAGCATCAAAGAAAACAGGCCTCACAGGGGAAAGTGGTCTGAGGTGACCTTATCAAAACACGGCTCTACATTAAGTTATCCATCATGTGGTCTGTGGAAGGGACATCGATCTGATTACAGTCTTGTATTTTACACTACATAAAGGTTGTGAGATGGGCTTGAAGCAAACTTTCCAACAACATAAAACAGGGTGAGTTCAGGTAAAACTGATAAGGTTCCAGGAACCTCTGCTCTCAAATAGGGCTTTAAATAACACCACAGAGGATCAGTTGTGCTGGGATAGGACTTCATATATCCATTCATCCACTATCTTCCACTTATTCCTCTACTAGGGTCGCAGTGGGGTTCCCCATGTCCATCCAGGGGAGAACATCTCAGCGCTGTCCAGATACACCCAGGACAGCCAATCCATAGCTGGGCACACACTGAAACATCCATACACTATATGGAATAATTTAGAGCATTCCATTTACCTGGAAACCATGTTTTTGGACAGTGGGAAGAAACCAGAGAACACTGTGTAAACCCACACAGATAGGACATGGAAACTCCACTCAGATCGGGATTTTGAACCAAGAATCCCGAACACTGAGAAGCAAACATGCTAACCACTAAGCCATCGTGCCGTCCACTTCCTAGATCTTAATGAATAAAATAATTCAGTTGAAAATCTTTATTTAGAAGATAGTGGAACGCATTGAGGACAAAATAACAAAAAAAATTATCAAAATGTAAATAAAAATTATTATTCCATGGAGGTCTGTGATCCAACTTTAGTGGAAAATGCTCAAGACAAGTTAAAATGAGGCTCAGTAGTGTGTGTGGCCTCCACGTGCCTGTATGACCTCCCTTCTGGGTTCTGAGTGAACTACAGCATAGAGACAATTCTAATTAAGGTTATTAATGAGATTCATCTTAACACAGATGTAGGAAAGGTATCTTTTTTATTACCTCTTAATCTCAGCGCTGCTTTTTATACCATTGATCATAAAATACTTATAGAAAGACTTTCAGACTGGGTTGGACTCTCTGGAACAGTCCTGAAGTGGTCTATCTCATATCTAGAAGGCAGGAAATATTTTGTAGAAATAGAAACTAATATTTCTGAAAAAGGTCCCAGTGACGTGGAGTGTTCCCCATGGTTCTGTTCTCGGTCCACTTTTATTTAATTTATACATGGTTCCTCTTGGGCGGAATCTACGAGACTATGGGCTGTCCTATCGCAGCTATGTACATGATACTCAGATTTATGTGGCCCTGTCCTCTAATGACTCTGGTCTAGTTGACTTATTGTGTTAGTGACTTGAACACTTCACTAACTGGATGAGATACAAATTTCTGCAGTTGAATAAAGATAAAACAGAGGTTATTTTATTCGGGAACAGCAATGAAAGACACAGATTGGCTGCATATCTGGAATCAAAATCCCTGAAATCTAAAGAACAGGACCACAACCTTGGTGTATTAATCAGCCTTTTACCATCTTCAGAACATCAGCAAGATTAAAGAATTACTGACTAAACCAGTTCTGGTGAAACTTATTCATGCTTTTATCTATAGCAGGCTTGATTACTGCAACGGTCTCTTAACTGGACTTTCAAAAAAGATCATCTGCTTTAACAGCTTCAGCTGATTCAGAATGCAGCTGCCAGAGTTCTGACCAGGAGCAAAAGAAGAGATCACATCAGCCCCATTCTGATGTCCTTACACTGGTTACCAGTCAGTTACAGAATACTTAGTTTATTAGTCCCTACTTAGTATACTAATAAACTATTGTTTCTTTTAAATATTTGAATAATATTTTCTTTTATTGCAATATTTTCTTTTTATTAATATTTTTCTTTCTCTTAATGCACTATTTTAATCATTTTAATGGCTTTTACTGTTTTTAACTACTATGTAAAGCACTTTGAATTGCTTCTGTATAAATAAACTTGCCTGGCCTTGCCTACAACGCCTGGGCATGCTCCTGATAAGGCGGTGGATGTTCTCTCCTATGGCCCACTCCTTGTCTCCTGGTGTACTGGCCTGTCTCCTGGTATCTGCTCCATGCTCTGGACACTGGAAATCTTCTTGCCACAGCTCGCAGTGATGTGCCATCCTGAATAAGCTGTACTATCTGAGCAACTTTTGTGGGTTGTAGACACCGCTTCATGCTACCTCTATGGTGAGAGAACTGAAAAATGCAAAAGTGACCAAAACATCAGTCAGAAAGGATGAGAACAGAGAAAAGGTCTGGTCACCACCTGCAGAAGCACTCCTAGGGGTTGTTCTCTCATTTCTACCCATTGTCTGTTCCATTTGCACAACAGGAGGTGAAATTAATTCACAATCAGTGTTGCTTCTTATCTGGACAGGTTGATTTGTGGCTGACCTTGAGTTACATTGTGTTGTTTAAGTGTTCCCTTTATTAGAATTCATTAATATTAGAATATTGGAATCAATTAGAACTTAAAAATACAAACACTAAATATCTGAAGCTTCGAATCCTTTGAAGTTACGGTTTTAAATCTATTTTTTATTATTGTACATGAACAATAGTAACGTTTAGTGTTTTATCTCTCCAACGGCCAGTAGGTGGCAGAATAGTGTATAATTGCAGCAAACGACCGCACAGCATTTCGGCACTGCGCATGCGTCTGCGTTTGGACGAGCAACTTAGTGACTCAATGTTGTTTCTATTCTTATTTTTATTGTTTATTTCGACCTTAGAGTTCATGGTTCTTAGAAACTACATACACATTCAGGATTCTGTGACTGTGTTTTGGGAGGACAGGGGTTTGGAGCGAAAGCTGTTTGGAATTTGCAAAAAGTCTTTTTAATTATGACATTAAAACGCTGTTAACTGAAATAAGAATTAGTTACATAATGTGTGTTAAATTATTTAAAAAAAAACACAGCATTTTAACCAAAAAACATTTTAACAGAAAAGACACCACAGTCCTGGGTGTTTGTGGAAACTTACCTTTCTTTAAAAATTGTTCTAATAATTTGGGGAAAAAATTGTGTCTTGTGATAAAGGAACCAGCCTTGTGACCTGAAGGACCCCAGTTCGATTCCCGGTCCCAACAAGTACTATGGCAATTAAAAATTGAATCTAAAAATGCGAATGTGTTTATATACACTGCTCAAAAAAAATACTAAAATAACATAAAAACGATCAAAATGTAAATAAAATTATGATTCCATGGAGGTCTGAATTTGGAATCATACTCAAAATCAAAATGAAAAATTAAATGACAGGCTGTTCCAACTTTAGAGGAAATTCTTCAAGACACCCCTACAATGCCTGGACATGCTCCTGATGAGGCGATGGATGTTCTCTCCTACGGCCCCCTCCATGTCTCCTGGTGTACTGGCCTGTCTCCTGGTATCTGCTCCATGCTCTGGACACTGTGCTGACAGACACAGCAGACCTTCTTGCCACAGCTCACATTGATGTGTTATCCTGAATAAGCTGCACTACCTGAGCAACTCAAAAAGAATGAGAACAGGTCTTTGGTCACCACCAGCAGAACCACTCCTTTATAGGTGTTGTCTTGCTAGCTGTTTCTTTTTTTCTGCTTGTTATAGTTATTGGTGCACAGGAAGAGTGAAGGGAAAGACATAAGGTGCTTTGCGTTTAGTGATTGGTGCACGGGTAGAGTGAAGGGGACGACATGAGGAGCTTGGTGTTTATTGATTGACGCACATGTAGCGTGGAGGGGACAATATGAGACGTTTGGCCATAACTTATTTTAAAACGATTGCTTTTCAACTTTCACATTTTTATCAAGTTCATTATAATATAAATATGTGATTTATTTTTTTATTTAACCAGATGATTCACAGCAATGCATGGACAAGTGCAGCTAGTACATTAAATAAAATAAAAAGACAAGACAGCTTTATCCAAATATAAGGTGATTAAAAGAGGGAGTCACATACTTTTGGCTACATAGCGTTTATTCCTTAATCATCTTCAAAAAAAACCCCCCAATAAAACAGTTTGATTGCTTTTGTGTGTTAGAATCCTCAATAGATTTCCTATATCACAGCGCCGCTGCCATTTTCATCATCTGCCGTATATTTATTCCTGCTTGGAGGATGTCTGGTTCCAGCCTCGCACTTAAATCACATGCCACACGTGGTACAGTTTGGGTTTTCTGCCTGTACATGCTAGCAACCTGATTTATGGTGTTGTTACTGTGTGCATGCTGCTCTTCTGCTGTGGAACGCTTCGCTGAATGACCCACATCACCACACGGCTTTTATGGAGTTGGAGGAGTAGATCGCTCTAATCGTCACATGATCGTGCAAGACAATAATTCCACAAATGGTTTCTTTAGCTGTCACTGGCCATGTTGCATGACAGCAGGAGAAACGCCAGTCAACCAAAATGCACATTGTCTTTCCAGATGAAGGAAGAGAACAGATTAGCGCTGTATGACACCGTCGGTAAGGGACTTTAAATCCTATAACACAGGGTTCTGGGAAGAGAAATCATCCAGGTTAGAAGTATTTTCACTTTACCCCAGAGGCTCCAACACACACATTTACACAAATATATATATCGGACCGTCCACACCCATGCACTCCATGAACCCCTACTAAATACAAAGCGCTGGCACAAAAACAAAAAAGGCCTCGTGATTGTCCTTGTTTAAAGCTGCTGTTTGTTTCTTTGGAGAAACTGTGTCATTACACAAATGGAGAGAGATTCTGAAATTTACTTTCTATGCAAAGAGACTCATAGGGGTGTGGTAGCTCAGTTAGTTAGTGCATTGGGTTGGCTTTCTGAAGGTTTAGAATTCAAAGCCCAAGTCCACCAAAGCTCCATGAGCAAGGTCCCCCTAAGGGGAGCTGTATGATTAATCCCCAACCATTACGTTGGAATGCTTATAATACACTTTGAATAAAAATCTGCAAAATAATGTAATGTAATATGTTACAATTTAATGTTTGGGCTTGGAGCTCAGGGTCAGTAATGAAATAGTACCATGGAGCTCTGCTTTGCTCAAGGGCCAGAACTGGCAACTGTTATTGGACTTTGGGGTTCAAACCTCAAACCCCCAGATTAACAGCCCAACACCTAAAGCATTGAGCTAACACACTAATGTAATTTTCTTCAGAAACAGAGCTTTTCATAATCGTAGCTAAACCCTCATTTTATCATGACCTGCCCTTTCAAACAGGTGGCTTTACAATCTCTCCAACCGGCTTGGTCCGTAACCATGGTTTCACAATTGACACAAATCTCAAACTCTATGATCAGATCATTAAAATTTGCCGTTTCCGCAGATTTATTCTGTACAACATCAGGAAGATTACAGCTTTCTTAACTGGATAGGCTACTCAGCTTCTGCTCCAAACCCTCATTCTATCCTGGCTCGACTATTGTAATGCTTTGCTTGCCGGTCTCCCAGCTTTCAAAATCAGGCCTCTACAGCTGGTTCAGAACTCTGCAGCCGGATTTGTGTTTAACCAGCCCAAGTGAACTCATGTCCCTCCATTACTCCTCTCTCTCCATTGGCTCCCTCCAACTGCTGCATTCAGTACATGGCACTGACACTGATCTACAGGACAATCTCTAGTTCTGCCCCCTCTAACTTTCAATCCATCTTTCCAAAATACTCTCCGACTCATTTACTGTGCTCTAGTGATGAATGTCCCCTGGTGATTCAATCTCACTGTGGTGCTAATTCTCACTCCGTATCGTTCATCACTGCTGAGTCACTCAGCAGTTTTAAGAAACATCTGAAAACACATCACTTTCACAAAGTTTTGCTATAAAAGAGGAAAGGCTAGGATAATGTTCATGTTTGATGATACTCCTCTATAGCTGGTTTCTTTTGAACTACTGTTTTTTTCTCTTTTGTAATTTGCTTTGGATAAAAACGTCTGCTAAATGACTAAATGTACATGTAATGATGCTTTGTCCACCGCTGCTCCCTAAAAGATGAGCCACAGGGCTGAATTCTCTTATTAAAGCAGCCTGAGTTACAGACTAGCAGGTGTTGGTGGGAATGAAACATGTGCTTAACCCCGACTGGTTCCTCATGGACCCCAGGAAGGTTGACTGTAACACTTTCATGTGCAACAAGGCGTGTCAGGAAAAATAAAGAAACAAATTCCCATATAACAACACAATATCTAACAGAAAACCTACAGGGCCAAATACCACATGGGGTTTCTTTAAACACGCCCAGTTATGTAGTGATGGAGTAAAGTCGACAAGTGCTAAGACAAAAGGGGGCCTGAGCCTCTTTTAAGAGTCCTCAAGGACTCAGGCAGCATTCCTGGGGCAGATGACACCCTTGGAGCAAAGAGAAGCTGCTCGGTGAGAAAGGAGCAGAGAAATCTCTGCCTAATTCTTGGCAAGGCATCAAAATGTGAAAGCAATCAGAGTTTCTCGTGCCATGTCTGTTTTTTTTTTTGTAGTTTCCACCGCACAATAGAATGTAAACACGACGTCTGATTTACTATAGACATCATTCCGGGATATTTAGTTGACGTGAGGGGCTGCTTTGAAGGGGTGGGTTCAGCGTTTCCCCTGAATCGTCGGATTTTACTCCATAAACTCTTGAGTGAACGGCGTAAGTATTGGGAGTGATATGTCCATCAATAAAACTGCTATTGATTTAGGTTCTTATGTACATCGAGGACCATATGGTATTCATGTAACGATGTCTGTGGCATCATAAAGTTTTCATTCCTGCAAGCGATTCAGTTCTTCTTAAATATTTAAACCATGTGCAGAACCTCGTAAATATTTTACTGTATTGGCCCAGGTTTAAGCCGCCTTCATTTTCGATGCAATATTAAGTGCAAGGGGTAAAATTATGTTTCTAAACTAAACTCCCATGAAAGAGACACACAATCTGCCACTCGAGTCAGAAACTACAACCAAAGGGAATCAGCGATCGGCCCCTTTACCTTACAGCAAGAAGGTCCTGATATAGATTCCCGGTGGGCTAAATGCGGGTCCTTTCTGTGTGGATAATGTCCTCCTGGTACATGGGTGGGTTTGTACTGGAAATCTTTTTGGTGTAAAACGGATCTGTTAAGTTAGAGCCCCGTGAACCACAAAGAACAGAAATCAGTGAGCAAACAAACGTTTTAGTAAGTTAATGGGCCTGGAAGCTCTGCTGATTGGTTTCATGCTGACAAGGAGCTTCCCTGGTTCATTTACTGCTGAAAGAAACAGATCATTGAAAGAGGATCAGCTTTCTGTCATGGGGGGCTGTGGGAGAGTTGGGGGATCTTTGTGTCTCTTCAGGATTGTTTTAAAAGCTATTCTGAAAGAGGAACCTTCACTGAAAAGCCTTTGCTGCTGATACACAGCGAGTTAATAACCACTCGAGGAAACCATTGGCGAGCCCCTGTGTTGTATCGCTGCTTAATTAGTCTCCGAAAAATTTATTTCCTAAAAAAACACATGATCCGAGACACTGAGGATCCACTCAGCTTTAAAATAGCTGATTTTGGTATGTCGTCTTTAAGGTACTGAGGATCTAGGTTCAAATCCCGATCGGGGTGAGGTTTCCATGTTCCAAGTGTGTCGTCCATATGCTTTTGTCCCTGCCTTTTGAAAGTTCAAACACTCTCTGACGTTTCTGTGCAGACTTACAAATAAGCAATAAGCTCCTGTAACCTTTAAAACTGTTGAATTATCTGGAGAGAAAATGCTGAGCAGCTTTACTGTAGGGCATGTAGCTTTTTTTGCATTGATCATTCCGTTTAGTCGGATTAGACTTTGGCTAAAGAGTTTTTTAAAAACGATGGAAGAGTTTTGGAGGCAGATCAGGCGGACGGACTTTTATAAACTTAAGTCTGAGATTAACGTAGGTCAGAGACAGAAATTGAACTGGAGGAGAAGCAACTAAACTGCTGTGTATTTACAACAAGATCTTTAAATCTGTTAAAGAAATTAGACTCGTGCACAGAAAGATTTACCACAATTATGTAAGACGAGGTGGCTTAGTGTTTAGCACGTTCGCCTCTCAGCACTGGAGATTCCCGATTCAAATCCTGATCTGGGTGGACTTTCCATGTTCTCCTCATATCTGCATTGGTTTTCCTGCATGGTGCCCTGTCCTGGGTGTATTTGCCCAGCGCTCGAGATGTTCTCCCCTGGATGGGCGTGGGGAATCAAATAAAGAGGTTTTCCTCAAACGTTATCCACCAGGTTGTTAGGTCTATAACTAAATGTACTGTTCTGTAAAAACACCCCCAAACCCAGCCCATTTAGCATTTCATTCCCGAACACAAGTTCGTTTATTTAATTATGTAGAGATTTTACAATCTCACCAGCTTTACAGTGTTTTGAACCTCAACGGTGGCAAGAAAAACTCCTGATATTGTTGATTTTATAGAACGAGAATCCTGTTAGGACCAAGGCTCAGTAGGTCCTTAAACATTGTCTAAGTAAAACTTTCTAAAGCTAGTGTTGATTAACAGTTTATTACGTACAATATAAAAAAGTTTCATATTAGCCCTCAGTTAACTTTGTCGCAGATCCCGTTGGTACGAGCTCTAAGTCATGTGTTTGTTCTACATTAACAGAAAGCTTCAATGTTCCCATTTCCATATTTGTGCAAAATTTAGTACGCAGATGACGGAAAGTGCTGATTTTTTTCTCCAGGGGAACGTCAGGTTTGCATATGAAGCAGACACAAGGGAACCCAGTGTTCTTTCTTCTCTGTGAGAACTCTCTTAATTGAGTTCTCAAGCATACTTATCCGTGAGCGCCCACAAACACCGCTGATGGCACAGACTGCCATACTGCTGGCTGGGTTTTAAGCCACCCAGACATGTGACAAGTGTGATTTGGATCAGATTTAATGAATTTTACCATGCTCTTATTACCATAACATTTGTAATAAATGCAGTTTGAGGCTAAAGGAAAAATAATCCAAACAAATATTTAAATAATTAATCTTAAGCCTTTTTTTTTTTTTACCAAACTCAAAAACAAAACAAAATAGCGAAAAGAGAATCATGTAATTGCTTTAAAATGAATACTAAATGTGACCCTGCTTCCATATTAAGTAAAACTGTCATTTATGTAAAAACCAGATTCCAAAGAAGTTGGGACACTAAACTAATTGTGAATAAAAAACGGAATGCAATGATGTGTCGTTGCCAACATCTAATCTTTTATTAAGAAGCTGCCCATGCCACAAGCACTCATGCAACCCCAAACCATCAGTGATGCAGGCTTTTGAACGGAGCGTTGATAACAACTTTGGTTATCCTTGCTCTCTCTGGTCCGGATGATATGGCGTCCCAGTGTTCCATTAAGGACTTCAAATTGTGACTCATCTGACCACAGAACAGTCTCCCATTTTGCCACACTCCATTTTAAAAGACCCCTGGCCCAGTACAAATGTCTGAGCTTGTGGAGCTTGCATAGAAATGGCTTCCTCTTTGGACTGTAGAGTTTTAGATGGCAACAGCGAATGGCCCGGTGGATTGTGTTCACTGACAATGCTTTCTGGAAGTATTCCTGAGCCCATTCTGTTATTTCCTTGACAGTGGCATTCCTGTTCGAGGTGCAGTGACATTTAAGGGCCTGGAGATCACGAGCATCCAGTAAAGTTTTAGAGCCTTGACCCTTACGCACAGCGATTGTTCCATATTCTCTGAATCTTTTGATGATTTTGTGCACAGTTGATGATGATAACTTAAAAATCTTTGCTATTTTACGCTGGGTAACACCATTTCTGCACAACAATGGTGCAATTGGTGGTCGTCTTACCAACTTGGCTTCAGAGAGACACTGACACACGGAGAAGCTCTTTTTATACCCAATCGTCTTGCCAGTTGGCCTAATTAGTGTTAAGTGCCCTTCCACCTGTTCATTATATGCTCAATTTCCTTTTACCAGCTACTTATTGCTACTTGTCCAAACTTTTTTGGGGTTTGTTGACACTAATATTTTGAATCAACATATTTCTCCTTTAAAAGGTTAGATTTACTCAGATTAAACTTTTGATCTGTCATCTATGTTCTATTACGAATAAAATTTTGAATTTTGCCATCTCCACATCATTGCATTTAGGTTTTAGTCACAATTTGTTTAGTGTCCCGATCCGGTTTGTATAATGTTTGCATTTTCTTCCTGTATGTGGTGTAGGTTTCTGCAAACAATATGTCCAAAATGTTTTGTGATAAATTTATTTTAAGATACTAAGCTGACTAAACTGTGTGAAAGTGAGAGTCTTTATGTCTGTGTGGTGGTGGATTGGTCCAGTTCTTTAGTTTGCAATACACAATAAGAGTCCTTCAATTAACTGAGTATTTAAAGTGTTTTTTTTTTTATATGTGATTGATGATTTTTTTGCATTTTAAAAATATCAAATAGATAATTTTGCTTTGATATGCGTGTAGGGACATTAATACATGTTTGGATTATGTGTATTTAAGTAACCTAAATTTCCTGGTCCCACCAAGTACAGTGGCTGATGTGCCCTTGGGCAAGGCATCTAATCCTATTTGCTCACCAGGTGCCGTATACAGCACTGCCCACTGCTCCAGGCATGTGTGCTCACTTTACTCATTGTGTCTTTGTATATGTGTGTGTTACTGCACAGATGGGTTAAATGTGGAGGACACACTTCTCTGTGTGTAAGTACAGTTGGCAAATAGATCACTTTATCACATTCATGTTCTTTCTTCTTGTAAACATGATGATTTTTATTATATTTTATGAAAAATAGATCATTTTGCTTTAATATATTTGTGGGGACATTGATACATGTAAGGATTATGTATAATAATAAATAAAAGAGATTTTTGCTACATATTGAATAAAAACAATTTAGCAACACAAATTAAGAAGATATCAAGTTTGTTTAGGGTGCGCAATTTGCGGGGTCTTATTTGGTGCTATGGGATCAATATCGTGAGTCGTTAGGGAACCAGCCTTGAGACCTGAAGGTTCCCATTTCGATACCTGGTCCCACCAAGTACTATGACTGAAGTGACCTTGGCCAAAACACCTTACCGCAATTGTTCCTTGTGCGTCATATACAGGGTTGCCCACCGCAGAAATGGGCTTTTATGTTATAAGCTATTCAATGGCCATTTTAAAAGTGTAATCTGCATAATTAATGTAACATGGCCTGTTAGAGGCATCTTGTCTTTTCACGTCAGTCTGGATATTTTGGTTTAATCTGACCCGAGATGTGGTCTGGTACGCAACATTTGGCTCCACTGAGATAAAAAAATCTGCATAAAAAGTTAAAAGTACTTTTTAGAGTGACATTTGCATTCTGTGTTAAAAGAAATGAGCATGCTGATTTTTAAAAATCATTTCATGGAAAAATATAATTTTGCTTTGATATACGTGTGGGGACATTGATACATGTTTCTGTATATTAGAATAAATAAAAGAGATTGAATAATTTAGCAAAACAACCTTTATTAAGAAGATACCAAATATGTTTTAGGGTGCGCAGTTTGCGGGGTGCCATATGAGCGTGATGTTACGTGTTATTAAATGAAAGTTCATTATAGTTAAAACTGAACGTAATTAAACGCAAAGCTAAACCTCCTGAATAAAGTTTCGCCAAAGCAGCGTTGGCGCAGAGCAAAGCCATTGTCTCGGCGCACCCCTGTTGCGGAGGGCGAGGTGGTACGGTCCGCTGTTTGCTGGTCTCTATGGAGTTGTTGCTGAGGCTCGGTCAGAGCAGAGCAGACCTGCGGGGAGACGGAGATGGAGCTCCGGCTGAGAGCGACGAAAACACAAGCAGCGGCTGACATGGCGCTTTGGGCATGCACCCGTCCTCTCAGGAATACACTGCTTCATCCCGCTGGTGGCTTTATTCTCCTGCTTGTGCTGTGCGGTAGGGCTCACTTTAGTATTTTAACCCTGAGATTTGTCGTCGGAAAGTGCAGCCATTCGGATCTGCTTCTAACCCGGTTCCATTCCTGAACGCGAAGCTTTAAATCAATTTGTTCACCCATTTAAACAGTTAAAAAGTCACTGTGGTTTTTATGGTAGCACGCCGATGTCAGCCATGTGCACGCAAAGTTTTCTACGGCTAATTACATCGCGTGCGTTCTGTCTAAATATCACCACGTGACCTAAATAACGTGTAAGATACTCTATTAAACAATTTAGTGTTTTGTCTAAAGTTTGTGTAGTGTGTAGGTTCGTGCAACGGAATCTCGTGCACTGATTGTGTGGCACCACGTTGCCATAGAGACGTCGGGAGGGGTGGGCGCTTAAAAGTCATTCAACAACAACGTCACCTACAGGAAGAAAGATTTACGACCTTCATTAAATTTATAAGTTAGTATAAAAGAATATGCTTAAAACTGTGCTGTAAATAAGTTTACAGTTCTCTCTGTGATGAAAATCTCTATAAATCAACGTGAATCAAAACAAAAAATCTATACAATGTGTTTTCAGGATTTCCAGACAGCATTTATTTAGGCTTTAGATATTATTTAATATTTTAAAAAGTTAGAAATCTGAGGTTAAAAGTCAGATTTCTTAGATACTTTGCCTTTTAAGGCAGTCGTAGGATTGATATATCCTTAAAATATATTTTTATATAAACCTTGGGAGGACCAAGGCTCGGTTGAGGACTCCTCCTCCTTGAGTGGCCGGGCAGCATCACCGTGTAGGACAGCCATGTACAGATTGTGTAGAGATCAGTCCATATTTATCCATATGTGTCCATATTTAAAAACAGTAAAAGTTATATAAACTATATGAGTCCATCCTCCAGGACTGCAACGCTGTCAGTCTAACAGAAGTCCATGTTCCTTTTCATATTCGTCATATCCGCAGTGCCATAGACAAGGAGACGGGGAATCGTCAAGCCAACACCACAGAAAAACAGACAAGAAACACAGTTAGAGCTAATAAAGCACAGTAATTATGTACTATATAAAGTATGATTGACACACAGTGCCGCATGTGACTCTGGCAAAACTGACTAGAGCAGCAGAATTAAAAGTGGCAGATACTGCAGACTCTACTAAGTTGAGAGGGCCCCCATTTTAGTGCCACACCCTCTACTAATGATGAGCAGTGTGAAGAGGTGAAATGCCAGCAGAGACTATCCCAGGCCACCAGCCCAACACAGCCAAACCTGAGATGTACACCTTTATCTACAGGGATTGAATTGAGCGAACATGTAAACAGTGTTTACATTTTTACATTTTAATTAATGTTTTTAATCTACTTATAGAATGATAGTGATTCAGAATCAAGAACAGTAACTTGAAGGCTATTCCAGAGTTGAGGAGCCTTGTGGGAGAACGCTTTTCCACCAGCTGTAACTTTTAATAATTCTAGGAACTATAAATGAGGTTATAAAAGCATAAATTAGTTTCTCTGCATCAAAAAGTGATGAAAGTTTCAAAAATGTATTAAAAATTTTTCATCTTAGTGGTGGAAATGTACTTCCATAACTTAAGATCCAATATTGCCAATTAAAAAAAAGTTTACACTATATAAACAAGTTCACATGGCCTGTTAGTCATCTTGTCCTTCATGTCAATTCAGACACCTTGGGTTAATCAGAATTGAGCTGCAGTCGTGTACTTAAGAAGCATTAAAATGGATTAATACAATTTTAATGTCTGTGTCAAGGTATCATGGTCCAAGGAGTTCCTTTCATTACGCAAGTTACTTTAATGACAGAGTTGTGACAAGGTAATATTAATAAGCCCTCAGACTAAATCAGATCTTACTTCACTTGTCCATTTGTACAGAATTCAGTACGTTTGAGTCGGTGTGTGAATAGTTTTTAAGCATGCGTTTGTCCCAGATAGCAATTTGTGGTCTGGAGTTTGCTTTAAGGCACGACCCAGCATTGCTGCATCATATGTGAAAGCCATCTCATCCCGGCACTGTGAGGAATCCTACTGCTGCCTGAATCTTGCGCTTTCACAGGAATTAAATTCTGATGATATGATTTGGGAAGGGTACTCAGTCAACAATTAAGAAATAATGCTTTGTGTTTTGTCAAGCAGTAAAAGTGTGATGTTTGGCCTGAGAAATGCTGTGTGTGTAGGAAGTACCAACTTTTTATATATTTGCAGGTTTATATGCAGAACAGGTAAATTTACTTACTTAATAAATATATGAATAAAATTTTCACCACGCAGTACAAATAAAAAAAATGCAAAAAGCATTTACTAGAGAAGTGCAACAAATAGCTGTGTATGTATGATATAGTATCTATAGCTATAAAAGGCAAAGCCTTTGACTCACTCACTTATTCTCCCACTTCCCTAGTGTGTACAAGGCTGAAATTTGGCTCGTTCATTCCGTATTGTGTCCTTGGAAAAACGAATGATTTCTCTCTTTCCTATGATTGATGGTTTGTTTGCTACTGCCATCAAACCCAATGCTTCGGATGGATTGGGTCTTGGCGAGTACCTACAAACCTGTAAGAAAGTGAGTGCGTGGACACCGTAGTCCCAACTCGCACTATATTCATTCCAGCTTTTTAAAGCCCCAAAACTCACTCTATAATATGTTTATTTGAAATATATCAACTTTAAAGCCATTACTCATTCAAAACAACTGCCTTTCAACTTTAACATTACCAGGTTCTCTACTGTAGCGCAGCACGGGTGTTCCGCTAATATGATATAAATAGGAATTCTCGGTAGAGGCTAGGTTGGCTATGGGTCTAGATATATTTTTATACGTATATACACAAATGCCGAAGTGTGTTCAGCAAATTAACAGTGTACATCAGGGGTGTCAAACTCAAATACACAACGGGCTAAAATTTAAAACTTACATAAAATCATGGTCCAACATTGATATTTATTATTTACTAGCCGACCTAAATATTCATTATTTAGTAAAATTTGCCACATTGGACACTGCACTCCATTTGCAAGGCATCTGCTTCAGTGCTATAGATGTGCTGTATAATACCAGTGGGCCAGCTCTAGGAGTCACTCAGTATTGTCTCGCTGGCCAAATATAATTAGACTGTGGGCTAAAATTAGTTTGACACCTATGGCGTACATTTATAGGTACAGTTTTGGCTGTTTTGCGGAAATCGAGTGACTGTTTTGTGTAGTGCTTAAAGTTTATGATTTTTACACCAAGGTTGATATGTTTCTTGTGTTGTCATGAATTCCAGTGAAGCTCAGTCCATTTAGGATAAGACTGGGTGGGGGTGGGGGGGTGTCAAGGTGTGTAATTGATTGGTGATTAGTTGTTTTTGAAAGCATTTGAAATATTTAAGATTCATTTTTTGTTAAACTTTAGGTGTAATGTCTGTTGTTAAATACCTGTAGTCCTTAAACGAAACAAACGCTCTGCAAGGTGAACCCCCTATTAAACATTAGGGAAAGATGGGGAAGTATGATCGTTCTGCAAAGTGGGCAGCTGAAATGATGCTGTTTTTAGAAAAGTATGACCAAGAAGTTGTTTCAGAACTGATGCTTTGGCTAAATATCTGGATTTATAATCTGGGATGTTCCATTAATTTGTGGCGTGACGACTGTAGAACCCCAATTCATAAACCTTCCAATTGGACTCGGAGCGCGACTGCCTTGCTAAACTCATTCATCTGTAATCGTTTTCCTCCATAGTAAATGAGACAGCCAGGCTTTTTAACTGCTTAACCTAAATGGTTGGTCATTAACTCCACATTCCAGGCTCTGAAATGACCCTTCTATTAAATTCTCCATGAAACACTGCAGCCTGCCGTTTATTTCTCGTCTGACTGCGTTTCATACTCAATATTCCATCTGTAATGTGAATCTGCTCTAAAAATAACCCCCTAAACATTAAGTCGCGCGCCACCAGCCCCTCACCCCTCTGTCAGACTGTCACCACCAGTTGTTTTCTTCAGTGTCCTTAAAAACAGCCGGTCCACTTTTTGTGGGTTACTTTCCGAGGGCTCTGTGCCGAGCTGTGATGCTGTTCACCTGTGTCCAACCCTGTTATATGAGGACATGGCGCGTTTTGTCCGCCATGCCATTTAAGTCTACTCGCGGAGTATCGGAAGCCACATCTGACTTGACTTTTATGTTTAACTTCAAAAGTGGCAGACGTTTTTAGGCTTCTGTGTGCACTTACTCACAGAATGATGTGATGGATGCCAGATTTTTTCGGTATAATATTGGCTTCTGGGTTTTATAAATCTGAAGGCTCCTTGATTTTAGACTTGTACATCTTTGCCATTTGTCTTAAATTAGGAAACAAAGGCAGTATTTTTGCCTCAAAGTGCACAGACATTAAAGTGGGACCCTAAAATTGTCTCATTGTCAGGTGTTTTTAAAAAATTGTATCTTCCAACAATGTGAGAACAGTTTTGGGAAGTGCTTTTTAAAAGAGGGGGAGTGGTAGTAGCTGCAAAGCTCCAGTAAGTGTCCTTATACTTTTGGCTTATGAGATCGTGTGTTGTGTACAAATCTGTGCTGAGACTGTAATCAATCCGTCTCCTTTTTTATGCATCTGTGACATTTTACTAATGTAATACCTCTGTGTGAGCACACAGACATTAGACTGTTTGCTTTTTGTTTGCTGTGTGGAAGCAATTTTATCACAGCTCCCTTTACGATGTGTTTTGCATTGTATTGTGAAAGTCAACCCATGTTTTGACCTTGTAGTGTAAATGTTGTAAGATTTCAGACTTATTGTCTGATAAAAGCCACGTTTCAAAACAATAGCAACAGTTTAGGAACTGATTCCTTAACGACGCACTTTATCTTGCTCCGAGTGTAACTCTTACTTTACACTTTATTTGCTTTTTTACAAAAAGCCTTTTGCATGGTTTTCTGTGGCCTCTGTGCTGAGTTTGTGCTCCGTGCGACGTGTAAAATCCAGAGTATCAAAGGTCAGGAGGGTCCCAGAATACAGGGCTGTGTTGGGGTGACCCCTGGCATGCCGGGGGTCGGGCACGGCGGCTCCCTGCTGCAGGCGCAGCGCACATGCATGCTCATTAGTTACTTTAGCATGAATGATGGCAGCAGGAGAACGAGCAGCAGGCGGGGGAGCGAGGAAACCACACGCTTTGGCTTCTGTGGAGCACCAGCCTGTTTACACACGCACACACACACACACACACACAAAAACACACACCCATCCTAATATGGGTTTATACAGGTTGCTCTCTGCTCCAAAGCAATGCACTTAAATTTTGTTCTAGAAGGACCCGGGTTGCATCTGTCAGGGCACTCAGATGAGACCATGCACCCCAAAGATTATAATAAATAATGTTAAATTTTAAAGTAAGGTGAGGCTTGGGAAGATCAGTACAGGCGCATGTTCCACATAAAGGAACCTGATACAGAAACCGACTGAACATCATAGAAACTACCCACATCGACAACTTTTAGCCTGTTCATGACCTTTTACTGTAAACTTATCTTTTATTTTATTTCCTTCCGCTTAATCCTCTATGAGGATGTGTTTCCCCATGTCCATACAGGGGAGATTCTTTCGGGCACTGAGCAGATAAACCAAGGACATGGTGCCAATCTATCACTGGGCACACACTATATGGGGCAATTTAGAGCGGTCAGTTTACCTTGAATCCATGTTTTTGGTCTGTGGGAGGAACCCAGAGGAAATCCACCCAGACACCCCGGCATTCGAACAGGGAATCTGAGTGCTAAGAAGCGAACGTGCTAATCACTAAGCCACCGTGCCATCCATGTGTTATTACATTTTTTTAAACTAGTAATGTATATAATCTATATTTGCTCAAATTAAAAAAAATAATTATCATTTTTATCAAGTAAAGACCTGTAGAACCGTAAGTCCGTATAGACACCAAACTTGGAGGGTATGTGCAGCTTCTCCAAAAGCAAAATTAGTGTTTAGGTTTCTAACTTTTAGTTGTTATTGTTTTTATTATTAGGTCCCAGACTACCATGACCTTTGTCTGCTTGACAGGTAGCTGCTTTATCTCTGAATAATTCCTGCATGAGAAGTTACCCCGGAGCACGGAACAGTGGGTAGAATGCAGCAGGGGATTAGACCTGGCATTCCACTCGGCATTGTCTCTCACGCCTGCTCTCACTTTCTGTGTCTCTCGCTTTCCTTGTTGCTGTGTGTTTAGTTTTAGTCTCGTGCGCTTATGGATTCCTTTCTTTTTATTTGTCAAATTGCCTCCTGAGGCCATTCCTGTAACTGGGTAGTTGCATTGCAGCAGTTGGTTCTTCACTACGGACCAGGAAGTTGAAACCTCTCCTCTGTTGTTTACTGGGAGGGGGGTAAAGTATTTCCCTGTTTGTGTTTACAACCTCGTGTGTGTATCAGACGGATAGGCGCTCAGTTTGTAGATCAGAAGTTCTGGCATTCAGTTTCAAATGGTAAACGAGTGCTCACATAAACACTGCAATATCAGTGTCTCATGAAATATATCTGGGTCCTTCATAGGGATGAGAGGATTTATTGTTTTTACGATAAAAAATGTTGGAATAAATGAATCGTATAAGATTGGTTCCACGTCATGGCAACATTCAAAAGAAAAATGCATATCCGTGTCATGCTAGTATCCGGAACATTAGACAAAGTATTGCAACTCGAACAAAAGAAACATAAATTCCACTTGCAGAACACTTGTCTGTTTACTCTATCATTACAGGGAAAAAAAACTTGGTTTTCTGTCTAAAGATATAAAGTTTTATCTTTGATTTTCACAAAATTTCATATTGTGTTAATATTCAGCAAAAGCGCTACAATGTTTTTTGATAAAACCAGTATTGTATTGTCAAAATTTGTAATCGTCTCAATAACCTAGTCTTTAATCGTAGATTTTATGAATTAATGTAAAATGATCTCCCACAAGTCTGTATACTGGGACCCTTTACTTTATTCAATAGCAGCATCAATAAATTATTCACTATAACCGGTACCATCTCGCTGGCTGCTACAAAATAAACATTTAATTCTGTGTTAAAATTCCCACACAACAGGACGGAGTGAACAATTTAGAACAGGATGTCCTACAGACCTCTATAGGTGTCTGGATACTTATGTCCATATAGTGTGCAGGATAAGTCCACACTGAAAAACCAGCTGCTACCTTCTGTTTGTATGAAGCGGTTAAAGAAACTGCCAATGTTTTGTATAAAACTTTAAGGACTGATGCTCCTTTAAGGTAATATGAGGATAAATGATATTTAGGTTTAAGTCAACCTTTTACAGATCAACACAGTTTACTTTGAAATCTTGATGTTGGATGTTTTAGTTTGCTGTCTTTTTGCAGAACTGCACACTCATGAGCTCGGTGGAAAAACCCTGAGTACACTCGCCCGTTACATTTTGCTTCTCCCAGCAACATTTAGAACGGGCGTGTCGGAGATTTCCCGTTAGCCCCTCGCCGAACGAGCGTGACCTCAAAGGTCACGGCTGAATCCCCAACGCCTTGCTAACTGGCGTGCCGGACGCTTGACAGCCGTTTCCTGATTTTTCCCGTTGCAGAGGTTTTGGTTCCTCTTTTTTTACTCTCGCATTCTCCTCCTCCTTCCAGATCAATGAGGCACTAAAAGGTTACGCAGGATCTAGACATTAGTGCCGTTTGCTAACTCGATCCTTTGGCGCACTCTAGCTCACTCTGTGTTGGAGTTCCTGCCGCTCGGACCGCTGAGGCTCCTCCATTAGGAGCACTTTTAGGAGTTTCCAGTACATAACCGCCGCTGTCATTAAGAGTCCGGTTCTGATGAACTAGAGGCGTAGGTCCCGGGAATTAACCGGTCACATGATTGCTGTTAAGTAACAGGCAGATTACTTGACATTGGTTCCCTGCTCGAAGTCCAGCTCTGGGATGGATTTTTAAAATATTTTGGGATTGTGTGTCTGTGGGAATGTGTATTTATTATTATTTTTTTTTTATATTTGTGAGGTCATACATCGACTTCAGGCCAAAGGCCCTGGCTCACGTCTCAGTTCTAATTCGTGCCAAATGTGTTGGGGGTTGAAGACAAGTTCTGTGCAGGTTAGTCAAGTTCTAATGCATCAAACTGACCTACAGCGTACGGTTGATTTTACACACCTGTGGCAGAGATTAAAACCACTGAACAAACGCACTCCTCCATCTGCTGTGATGGAAAATGGATTCCTTTCTCGCAGTACCTTACTAGACTGTGGCGTGTTCACCTGTATTTCTTAAACCTGATTTTTTCCAACAGGCCTCCATTGTACTGTCAGTTTGGTGTCTATGGGCACTTCATGGTAACATCTAGACCTTTCTGCCCTTTTTAAATCGAGCGAGAACTTTTTTCTGCCTTATAAGTGTAATGTTTTGTTAAACAACAATTGTCTTGATGCATTTGTAACACAACCCGTTTTGTTTTGGTCCTGAAGAGAAAAGAATGATCAAGATATTGTTTTATTTGATTCCAGAACAGGTTTCTGGCGCTAATACACTTACAAAGATGTCGACAGAACCAGATCCTGTGTACAGCTTTAAAATGATGGGGGAACTAAAAATAATTTAGACACACCCTTTCAGTGTTTCGTCTTTGTGGGTCCGAAAAAGTTCAGTGTGCTCTGTTGAAACTCAGAACCCTCGTACGTGTGCAACACACTAACACACCACCAATCTCATAGTACCTGCTCTATGAGTCCTGATCAGAGAACCAAATATTGGGGACTAACGAAATATGTAGACCAGGCGTGCTCAGTACGTTAAACTCCACAGGTTCGGGAAATGAAAGACGTGGGGGAGAGGTGAGTGTCTGAGTTAATTGCGCTCATCTGTGCTTTAAATGTGAATGTGCAAATATGCACACAGTATCAAAAGCATATACACAACATTCCAAATGTGTGGCCATGCCCCCTGGCACAATCATGTCTCATTTAAAATGTGCTCCGAAGTATTAAACATGCCCAAAGTTATCGATGTAGCCACACTAACTGTGTTTGATTCGGTTGTGCCCTCTGTAGAGATGCTGTGGTGTGTACATGGATGGGAAGGGGGGCAGAGTCAGATCTCCGACTACATATAGATGTCAGATCTGCTTTAAAAGACTAAATTATAGTCCTGCTCACTGACATTAAAATTAAGTCAAGTGCCTCTGCTGGACACTTATGGAACTTGCTGGCTGATGAAATGTATCCAAACATAACAAAATGTGCAGCCTTTTTATTGGATCGAACTGCTTATGTTAATCAGGCTTTTAAAAATGAAGTCCAGATATCGGTCCATCCTCAATGATGATGATCATTTGGAAGCCTGCTTGAGAATTGGCACCAGCAGCTACTGTTCAGGCTCCTCCCACCTGGCTGACAGTAGTTAGTGCAAATCACCAGAATAATGGTGAGGTTTTTTTTCAATGAATTGCCTTGTATTGTAATAATCTCAATATGTGTGTAAAAAGGGTTATACATTAAAGCTTTAAAGAAAGATAAGTCCTTGTATGCCCCTCTCTCTGCGTAGAGAGAGAGAGAAATTATATATCGATTTGTCCTGCATGTCCTAGATATATAGTGGAATTGACCAATTGTACCAATTACAATGACCTGTCCACTGAAAAAAGTAGATCTCAGGCAAGAAAAGTGTGGACACAAGTGAAGAGAAATAGATGGACTACAGAATGCAATTGTAGAACTACATAGTCCATCTGTATGGTGGGTGGAGCTGAGGAGTAAAGAAACCAAGGTGGTATATTAAACGGGCCAGTGAGTATATTTTTGGTTATAGAACTAGACATCTTAAAGATGTGTTGTCTCGACACATACACAGTACACTCAGTCTAAACTGGAATTCTCTTAAATGTCAGCTTTGTACCTGTGAGGGCTTAAGAAAAATATACTGAATGTTGTAAATGTGGACGTTTCCTGAGACATTACAGTTTACGTTTTTCCATGAGCGTCACATCTGTAAGTCTGGAATGTCCAGACTGCAGTAGAGACTTGTAGGTGTTTTTTGCGCTAGTAATGGGTCTGTCTCCCCCTCCCACTGTGCACAATGATCCTGGACAAACACATGCTCCGTGGTAAACAGCCAGCGAACACAATAGTCCTCAGTCTGGTCTCGTCTCCAAAGCGTTTTGGGTTGAGAAACCCATCCCGACTTCAGACCCAGACGGATGAACGTTTCAACTCCGGGTCGCACCGCAGAGTTCTGAGAGATGAACATGTGCTGCACCGAGTTTCCACCCGCGATCTGCAGGGATTTTGGTGTTTATCTCACCACAAAAGCCTTTGTGATGAAGTGGCTGCATGTTTCTGTGAGGATTTCAGCACCGAAACATAGTAACAAGTTTCAGAAGGATTCGGAGGAAGGTTTTTGTAATGCAATCTATCTAAATTTAAAATGTTTTTTCAAAACCTTAATTTTTTTTAAAGACCCATCTTTGCATTCAAAACTGTGCTTGTTTTTTTTTTTTTTACTTTATTTTCATTTTAATTACTTATTTCTTGTGTAAATAATATAAGGTGTGGGTCATCTCCATAGCGAATGCCGCACAGGTACAGTTGTGGGGATGGTGCGAAGCACCTGCCGTATAGTGATTGGCCACAGAGAGGAGAGGAAGACATGAGGCTCTTGGCGTATAGCGAAAGGTGCACGGGTGGAGTGAAGGGAAGATTGCGAGGTGACTAAAATGAAGCGAAGGCAATGCTTTGCTAGCCCCAGTAAATTTTCTGAATAACATGAGCTTTACCGTGGCATCAGTGCCAACATGTCTATAGACATCACCCAAAATGGCATCACGACCCCGTCCAATCCGAGCAGCTGGCACTCTGCGGGTGAGGATCATACCTTCTGTCCTCTCTGTATGGTCGTCCTTTAGCATGTCCACCTCTTATCCTGTTTCCGACCCCCACTCTGATGTTATAGAGAGGAAGCTCGGTGGTGCGGCGGTCCTAATTTGATTTTCAGTGGGTGTTCCGTACCAACGTGATGCTGCTTTGTTCACAGGAAGTGGACTAATGGTTCAGAGCTTATCTTCGTTACACATCAGAGTGAATGCTTTTACAGTGTCATTAAATAATTCGGAATGGTTAACTTGTTTAGGTATTTCATTATGGATGTAACATGCGTGCTTGACCTTCAGAGGGTCGGAGTGTAAGTGGACGTAGTGGTGTTAAACTATTCAATTGAAACAAAACAAAGGTTAACATTTTAAGATAAAATAATCTATTTGCATACTATACTTGCACACAAAGGAGTGTGTTCTCCACACTTAACCCATTCGTGCAGTAACACACACACACACAGAGTAAAGTGAGCACACATGCTCAACTGGAGTTGTGTACCTTGGGTGTCAAACTTGGGGCCTTCAGGTCACAAGGTTGGTTCCTTAAGCACAAGCCTATGACTGCCCCACCCAGAGTAGTGGGCAGCATTGTATATGGTGCCCATGAAGCAATTGGCACTTAGAAGGCACTTTAGCTGTAGTACTTTTTAGGACCGTGATTCAAACTGTTACTTCGGGTCACAAGGCTGGCTCCTTAACCACACAAACCTACGACTACACCAAGATGAAAACAAGATACTGGAAGACCTATGAGATTTGGGACCTGGTTCCCCATGTCCATCCAGGGAAGAATGTTTTGGGTGCTAGGCAGATGCACCGAGAACTGCAATCTATCGCTAAGGACACACACACCCTCAAGCACTATATAGGAGCAATTTAGAGCAGGCAGTTCACATTAAATCCATGTTTTTAGACTGGAGGAAACTAGAGGACACCCACATGGAGAATGTGGAAACTCCACCCAGATAAGGACTCGAACCTGGACCCCCAGCACGATCTCTTTCTGTAGGTTAAGCATGTGTTTTACATCCATTACAAAATTTCTACACACGTCAACTGTTCTGATGTATTTAATGGCAGTGTAAAAGCTTTTACTCTGATGTGTAATGAAGATGAGTATAGAACCGCTGCGAACAGCCCCTTTTACATCATGTCCGGTGTGGTCTTGGAACTATGACATTACAACCCCAACCTTAAGCATTATGACTCATAGTTTTCCAATTATTTTGTTTGCTGGCTCGTTAATAGCGTGTGTAAAACACTGTTAATGAACCAACATGTTTGCATTATTTTCACTTTGAAGTATCAAAATAAAACTAAAATTGCTTGAGTTAGATTGCATTTGAATAACTTTTCATCACTTAATGACAGTTTACTGAATTGCTCTAGGAATACGAGTCTTGATTTTAGGAGCGTATACCTAGTTTTTTGTCCAACCCAGGCCACAGTGCTGTGCTCAGTATTGCATGAGGTCATCAGTAACAGTGAGTGCAACAGTGTGACTATGTACCACTGTAACCCTGGATATTTTGGATACTGACTGTTTTGTATCCGTTCTGTTCTCATGTTGCTCCTTCAGTCCTGTGCAGGCCCTGTTTTCTGTTCAGCACAATACTGTCCCAATTATTTCTCTGTGCTCTGTCATTCGTCAGTCCCGTCCCATACAATTTACCCTTTTTTTCTCCCCGTGTTGTATTATGTGTGCTGTCCCAGTTCTGAGAGTTCTGTCTGCATTGTTTCGCGGTTTAGTGTTTTTGAGGCCGCTCTGGTTCAGACGAGAGTCTCAGCTCCGTTTCTGGGAGGCTGCGGCGTTTGCACAAAGCACTGTTTGTTTGTGGCGCGCTGTCGCTTTGTGCCGCCGCTGTGTGCCGCCTGCAGCTCGTGGGTTCTAATGAGGCATCTTAAGTTTGTGTTCAGTTCCAAGCTCATCTGTTGCATATTGTAAGGAACCAAATGTCGAATACTAAACAAAATGGAGTGTGAGAGTATGGTGTGACATAAGGATGCTAAACAGTTTGTTTGTGTGTGAGGTGTTGCCCCACCTCAACCCAGTTTTTGGGGCAGTTGCCTCTAATCAGGCCTTACCCCTGTTGGAATGATCTCCACCCTCAATGTGTGACTCCTCCTTAATTATTCAGGCAGCCTTGGACATGATAGTACAGATTGTGTGTGTGTATACAGTATATGCTACACTGCCACCGCCACATGGTCCGCATGGTTCTTCACCAAGTTTCTACAAAGTGCTTGGTTATGTACTAAAGCAATAAGGTATGAGAGGGTGTGGCATTATTGTGAATAAATTACATTAAAGGGGTGTTGGGGATGACCCAAAGCTGAGTACAATTACACCTTTCTGTGATTTATTTACAATGATGCACAAGTGTCTTATTGCTTTTATAAAACTCTTACAAACACACTATAGTAAAAAGGGTTTGATTCATGAATGCGTTTATTGAAAGCAAAATAATAATCTGCTGTTCCGCAACGTGATCTAGTCCGTGTTTAAAGCAAACGCTAATGGCGTTACAGGTTTCCTTTTTTTCAAAAATCACATACCATCTAGTGGACAAATTACAGAATGCAGTTTATTAAAAATTCGAGAAATTAATGTATTTTATAATTCATTGATACGACTGTTAAGTATTTAGAGGTGTGTTGTCAGTGTCACGGCTGAACAAGCGGCTCAGCCAATTAGATTTAAGGAGCAGAACTATGCAATTTATTATATACACTGCTAAAAAATCAAGGGAACACTAAAATAATACATCCTAGTTCTCATTGAATAAAATGTTTTGGTTGAAAATTTAGTAGATAGTGGAATGTGTTGAGAACAAAACTTAAAAATTATGAAACCGTAAAATGATTTTCCCACAGAGGTCTGGATTTGGAATCCTACTCTAAATCAAAGTCAGAATTCAAATGGATGGGCTGATCCAACTTCATTTAAACTTCAAAACAAGTTAAAATGAGGCTCAGTGGTGTGTGTTGCCTCCATGTGCCTACATGACCTCTCTACAATGCCTAGGCATTTTCCTGATGAGGTGGTGGATGTTCTCTCCTACAGCCCCCTCCATGTCTCCTGGTGTACTGGCCTGTCTCCTGGTATCT
>JAOUQT010211146.1:0-17732 GCA_025769995.1 Xyliphius kryptos
GTCGTGCATATCCCATGGTTTGACTGGAAAAAAAAGGGGGTGGGGCTCTGTCGTGCATATCCCATGGTTTGACTGGAGAAAAGGGGGTGGGGCTCTGTCATGCATGTCCCATGGTTCGACTGGGAAAACCTGTTCTAATTAAAACCATCCTATTATTCCAATGTCTTAAGAAATTGTCTCCAAAATTAAATGGCATAATTATGCGTGTAAATGGTCACTAAAGAACTTGCTCATAAACGTTAATTACTAATCAAGACAATCCCTTAATATTTCATATACTGCTATTTGTACTTTGGATGGATTTGTATTTTAACACTGAAATGCATGGCTTTACTCCAACATATAATCTCCTAGTGAGGCACAAGGGATTTGCAGGGGGTGGGGTTTAGAAGACAGTTTAAAAAATACAAAACTATGATAATCAAAATGTAATTTTTTAAAAATTATTTACATAAAAAAAAAATTCATTTAAAATTTATAGCGGGTGGCGCAGTGGCTTAGTGGTTAGCTTGTTTGTCGCTCAGCACTGAAAATTGCCGGTTTGAATCCTAATCTTGGTGGAGTTTCCATGTGCTCTCCATGTCTGCATGGGTTTCCTCTGGGTTCGTCCCACATTTTAAAAACATGGATTCAAGGTATTTTTTTTTGAATGCTCCAAATTGCCCTGTATAGGGTGTGTGCGCCTAGCGATGGATTTGCGCCCTGTCCTGGGTGTATCTGCCCAGCACCAGAGAGGTTTTCCCCTGGATAAGCATGGGGAACCCTATCACAACCCTGGTATTAAGTGGAAGATAATGAATGAATATATTTGAGTGGATTAATGCCACAAGTTTTTAAATGGGGGCTATGGGGCATCGAGTAGTAAAAAGTTTGAATTCCATTTCTGTACCCACAAAGATAAAGTGTATGCATTCAGCTAACAGTAAAGCTGCAGCATTATTACACAAGTGAATTAAGTGAATGATGTCTGCAACAACAGGAGGACATTAATGTTTAAAGTTTCACTTAAGTTAAAAAATGTGTCAAAATTGTAAACTTTTTGCTGCTTCAATTAAAAGATTTGCATGTAACTACAAAGAAATATGCTTTATTAAAATACATATTAAGGCTCCAAATTAGAGCCACTCTAAGTCTTTATTTAAAGTCTTCACCCATTTAACAAAGCTAAAAGCACATCACCTTAATTAAATTGTCTGACAATTCCTGGGGTTTGTTAACCGATATTGAGCAGTTGCATGCATGTAACAAATTCTATATTGAAAACTTAAATTATTAAAGCCAATTTAAGAAAAAAACAAAAACAAACAAACAAGTAAATTAAAACGCATCAATTAAAGCCAATGATGCATTTAGTAGCCGTAGCCATTAGATAAATGAAGACATTTTTTTTTTTTTTTCCTTACATCATGCAATAAATATCATCATCACGTTGGAGAATTTAATCAAAGCTTAGATTTGGGATAAGGCAACACCCAGATTGTCATTACCATTATTACAACATTGGCAAATCAAGTAACACATTAAAGGTGGTAAATAAAACAGAGCATTACTAAATGTACTTCAATAATTATCAAATGATGTGTTTGTATCAATATAATCTACAAAGCCACAAATACATGAGCAAGCTGTTGAAAACTAGTGCAAGAGCAGTAAAATAAAATTCAGTTTAAACATCCAACACAATATGGACACCTAGCCTGTAAGCCTGTCAGGATGAGCCCGGCCTTCGAATCCAAATCATTGTCCAACCTCACAAATGCTAATTTGTATGAATAGGCAAAATTCTACACACATACACTTATTTTCATCTAAAAAGCTAGTTATAACTGCTGCAGGTGGGGGAACACATAATAGAGTAAAAAATAGAGCCCCAGGCAGGTGTCCCAATACTTTTGTCTAAGTTGACAACATGGTTTAATTTTAATTCTTACATGATTAAAGCTTAAAGGCTTTGAGTGTTACAGATACACACCCCTCATCAGGAGCATGCCCAGGTGTTGTGGGGCGGTCATACAGGTACGTGGAGGACACACACACTACTGAGCCTCCTTTGAAGTTGTCTTGAGGAATTTTCACTGACGTTGGATCAGCCGGTCATTTGATTTTGAGTACGACTCCAAACCTCCATAATTTTGATTTACATTTTGATAATTTTTGTTATTTTGTCCTAAATGCATTCCATTGTCTACTAAATATAGATTTACCTCCCATGTGGTCAACTTTTTTTTTTTAACTAAATGCAGGACTCCTATCTGGGCATCTTCAAGCCAATGGTGATTGTTGGGTACTCCTCAGAGAGCCAGGACCCACCAGCTCTTGTGTAAAACAATTCCCAAATATTACATTATTGTATTTATCATTGATAAAGAAACAAAACTAACCCAAGAACAAACCTAAGTAGAGGTGCTGTGTCAACTCAAATATTCATTAAATGAGCCAATTCCAGATCTAAAGAGTGTTGTAAAAACCACTTGATAATTAAATAATTTCAAAAGCATTTATAATTTGTTGTAAGACACCTAAAAAATTAGCCATCTGCTAAACCAACAGGCCACATAACAAAAATGTGAACTTACTATTTTGTCGTCTTCTTCCAATAAGACATCCGAACTCTGATCCCATTTCAAATCTTTCTGTTAAAAAGAAAAAAAGTTTAACCCTAACAGAAAAACCATCATTTACCTTAAAATGAAAAGACTTCATCTTGGCTGATTTAACTCGTAACCATTAACCCTTGTACAAATCTAACTTTTAATAGCATGAAATCTAACAAAAAATACTTTTAATTTTCAAAGTGTTCATTTAATTAAACATTTTCAGAATGGATGAATATCACACCCAAGAAACTGGTTTGCAGCGACACAATTACTCGCTCAGAACAATTAATGCTTTTTTATTTTTTGTGCAAAAATGTATAATCGCACTGGTTTGCTGGTTTTTAAAACGTTTGACCTTACGTATTAGGTCTATTTTAACGCTTTTGTTTTTAATAATACCCGTTGTTTTTTTGTCCGGTTTATGTCTGACGTAATAGTTTTGTGTGAAACAGCTAAAACACTGCAGAGCCTGTCTGATCAGTCAATAGGTCTCCTTCCTCATTTTTTGTTGAATTGTCCGTAACTAGGCAACCTTGCTGTAAAACAGGAATGTGCATGCCCAGTGTATGTGGTTGTGTGATATCAAGAATAAAAAATAAAAAAAAAAAAGCTCTGTAGATTTCTTACATTTTTTTTGGAAAACAAACCTTTGTCTAAACCTTTGTTTTCATTTTTTGTGCTATGGAGTGTATATGTCTTATAGTGACAGACCAAAATATTAATACTGGTCCCATAACAACTGTATACACGTCTTCCGAAAATTTTAATAACCCTAACCCTAACCCTAACCCAAGTCCTTCATCTTCTTTGTCTTTTAAACTTCAACTGGATTCATTTGATTACTTTTAATGAGTCTTAATTTTATTAAGCCAGATGAAACTGCTACATAGATGAATGTCTAATAATTCCAATTATACATTTAAAAAGCAAATTAGCTAGAATTGCTTTAATTAAAGGAAGTTAATCATACTTCTATAGATTAATTACACCTTCCTTTTAAGATGTATATAGGTCTAATTGATTAAAGTTCTAATTACAACATAAAATCCATCACCAAGCTACTTAAATAATAAAGCCAAGTGTTATATTAATTATGCATGCTGAAATTACAAGTGCATGCTTTTTCATTTACAAAATAAACAAGGTCACTGCCATAACTATGTAATAAATATTTCTGTTCAGAATCTAAACTAAAAACCCTGCTGGTTTCCTCCAATTGCAGCATGGTGGAAACAGAGGTCAGTGCTTCTGCCTTACAGCAAAAATAATTTCAAAACAGATCCTTTACAGTTCAAGTTTCCTCTTATTGACAAAAAGTGTATCCAGTGTAAACATTTATCATCAACAAGACAGGAATCAATGCATTCCTATTTAAGTAGGTATAGGGAATAAAGGGTTTTCGAAATGTATGAATTTCAGATGTTTCCATATAGGTTGTCATTACTAAACGTCTAACGTCTAAAGAGCCTCAAACGTCTAACGTCTAAAGAGCCTCAAAAAGAGGACCAAAACCAAATGAATAATGGCAGTACAAATCCAATCCCACCACATTACAACTAAAATTGACAAAAATGTGCATAACATTTAAGAGCAAATTTTCAAAAAGTCAAAAACTGAATTTGAAAATATGACATGCCATCAAGACATGTATGTCACACTAAAATACAAATACAAAAATGTTGGAGAGGTAGCTCAGTGGTTAGGGTGTTGGACTATCAAGCACAAGGTTGGGAGTTCAAATCCCAGGTCTACTGAAGTTACCAATGTGGGTTCTTGAGCAAGACCCTTAACCTTAATTGCTCCAGGGTCCTGCATCAACCCTGTGACCCCAACCAAGTTGGGATACTTGTAAGTCGCTTTGGATAAAAGCGTCTGCTAAATAACTTAATGTATGTAAATATAGAACTGAAATTGAATTTCATTGCTAACAAAATGCAGTTTTCTAATTATTTCAAAAGCATTTAAAATAAGTAAATCCATTGGTTAGTATAGATCTTAGCCTATCTTTAATTTGGATATTACCTATATATCGAAGTTCTTAAAATAAATGAGTATTTCGGAGCTACGCTGAGCCAATGCAATGGAATTTCAATTAAATGTGCACCTTTTGGTTTTAAAGTAAATGACAAAGTCTGTCCCAAGTACCTCTCCACGTGTCATTAAATGTTCCTCCCATAACTTGCATTGCTTGACAAGGATAGTGATAACCTAGCTTTAACCGTCTAGATTGGCTCCATGAAGTCCAAATCATTTGCAATGTGCACATGCCATCATGCCAATAAGTTCAAAAATATTTCAAAAGTGGTAAACCATAGAACCACCGAAAGGTCTACTACAACAAATCATTTTTGGCCACTATAAATATTCGAATGACTATTAAAATTGTAACTAATCAATAGTAACTTGTAGACCACACCCACAACCCTAGATGCACTGCTGCCATTTCCCCAATTTTGTGTCAAGTATTATTGACAGAACACAAATATTAATAAACTGTGTTTAGAATCCAACGGTTAACGCATCTTGGAATATATGCATTATGAAGAATGCTAAAAAGAAAATGAGTCTTTTGGGGTTTTTTTATTGCCTTTAGTGTAAACTAAGCAAATAATTAAATTATTTAGAGCAAAGCTGTGTAACATAATACATTTCACAGCTAACATTAAACTCGGTCTCTATAGCACCCCCTACCTCATGCATAGATCCTGAAATAAGCAAACATTTAGGTTCTAGGAATAACATTAGTAAATTGTAAGAATATATGAACGATTCTACATTTGTGTTTCATGTTGTAAAAACTGAACAAAATCTAACCATACGTGGTCACCTGACTGCCTACTTGTTCCGTTAAATACTTACAATGGAATTCTTGCGTTCTTCCATTTCTTCCAATCAGTCGTTGTATGCTCATGAAACAGGGTCCTTTAAAGATGAAAGTAAAAAGTAAACGTTAACAATGTATAATAGAACCTAGTGGTGACGAATATAGATATAATTAACTTAAAAAGAACTTACATTATTAGTAAATGATAATGAAAGGTCATCCATCATCTTTCGCCCAATGGAATTTGCCTGTACAAACAATAGGCAAAATTTACTTATACTACATTTTTAATATTTTTGTAATCTTAATGATACTTAAGTTATATTAACCAAAAGGAAACTGCACCCAAATGTTACATTTTCATAAAAATGTTTGCAAAAGCCAAAAATTAATTAAAAGAATTCAACACTGGAAACCATAATCAAAACTCTTTAGGCAATCAGATTTACAATACACATTCTCATGTTTTATTTAACCTGAAGAATATACTTTTAAATGTCTTGTGAACAACCAATAAACTTTTCAAGATGCAATAGAACCTTATTGAAATCACATATGTAACACACATGTATAACACAACTTGGTGTAGTCTCAGTCTGAACACTGGAACAAACTCTACACAAAAACATGTATAAACAATTTAAGTCACTTTTTCAAAGACTCTTAAACGAGACTTCACAATTACACTGAAAATCTACATCCATCAAACAAGACGGAGCAAAATAAAAACAAAATTTACACTTCTATATAAATTAAACTCGTGCCTTTCTGTACCACAAAGGGTTAAAAGCCAACACCCTGTTATTTACCATGTGAAAACCTGCATAAATGTGTAAAAACCACCAATGGTAACATCACATTACACATTCTCACATGCACAACACACTACATTAATAAGTGGAAAATTTCATTAAAAACTTTATATTACCAATTTATTTCTATAAACAATTAAAACACAATTTAGTGAAAAAGAAAATTACAAAACATTCAGACAATTCTTTACCATGTCAAAATAAGACATCTAAAAACCCAAAAATATTTACATGAACACATAATAAATTATGAATATCTTAGGAAATTTAAAATATTTTTTTCCTTTTCAAAACGCCTTTAAAATAGCAGGATGTCAACCCAAATAGTCAGGTTTCCAACTGAACGCTCGAAGTAGACATTTTTAAGAAATATTTAAACATTTTATTCGTTTTTTCGGCATTCAGTTCTTCAAGGTCGCTCTTCCTCTCAAGGACAAAGCACTATTTAAAATGCGTAGTCAGTGAAATCCGGCTTTCTTCTCTGTAAAACTGGGCTCCACGTCTCCATTAGAAAAACCAAAATAACTGCGAACCTCATTCTAAAATTTCCTATACACTGGGCAAGAAAAGTGTATATTAAACCGAGTGGAAAATATAGTGATGACTTGGCGCTGGCCCCATCATGGCCATTTTAACAGCAGCCCTTTTAAGCCTTCTTCATTTCCACCATATTGGATTCACTCGAAACTCATCTAAACACTTTCTCACACTATTTTCTGCAACAAAATCTTACCAAGAGGCAATGGAGAGTTTTTGTCGAGTCTTCTAGACACGAAGAGGTCGAGTTTTTTGTTGTATTTGTCGTGTCCCGTCTCGGGTTCGTACGCAGAAGCTGATATGCCCTCCATGTCGCTCCGTATCTCGGCGCCTCTAGCCTCCGCCTCCCGCTCGCAGGCGAATTTGTACTGCACTCGCGTGAAGAAGGCGGAGCCTCAGTGTACTGTCAAAGAGCACCTTCCGCTCGCTGAGGCATTCTGGGAAAGAGAAACAGCTGCGTGGTTCTTTAGCACCGAAGAGTGCTGCCTCCATTTTATATTTAGCATATGGTGAGCAAAAACAAATCTTCCTCGGAGAGTTAACCATTAAATGTTTAAGCACCACCTAACTTAAAGTACAAAATATGATGAAAAAGTCAAAAAATGAATTACCTGTTCTAAACATGGGTTTTGGGCAAGAAAACTTTTTTCAATTCCATCTTCATTGATGTTTTGGGGAAGTAAAGCAGTGCTACAGGATCGGACACATTTAGTTAGATGTCCTCTTTGCTGTTGACGTGTAACTCGAAGCATGCGTTGTCTTAGAGCTTTGGCTTCACATTAATCGCCCCGTGTCGTCCCCTCCACTCTGCCTGTGATCAATCGCTATACAAGTGCTTTATATTATAGATGATTTTAACTGAAAACTTAATGAAAAAGTCCAAATTTAGTATCTCGGAAATTTTTAACATTATGAAAAGGTTTAATATTGAACACACCTGGTGCCACACTCTAATCAGCAAATTAAATTACCTGTAAATGCCTTTATATGGTCCCTCAGTGTAGTTCTGTAGGCTACACACACTTGGGGAAGACTGCTGATTTGATTTCCAAAAAGACGACCATTGACACTTGCACAAGGAGAGCAAAACACAAAAGGTAACAGCTAAAGAGGCTGTGTGTTCACAGAGCTCTCATTACAATTAAAAGCGCGGCAAAAAGTGGAAAAGTTGTTGGATAACCAGATCCTGGAGAGGATTGTGAAACAAAACCCAATTAATAGGGGGATTTACAAAGTGTGGACTGCAGCTGTAGTCAGTGCTTTAAGAAGCACCACATTGGCCAACAAACTCACCAGACCTAAAACTCCATAGAAAAACTATGGTGTTTTGTGAAGCGGTAGCTGCGATATGCCAGCCCCACCGATTCATTAAAACTGAAGCCCACAATAAGAGCAACCTGGGCTCTCAAAACCCCTGAGGTAGTGCCACAGACTGAGTAAATCACCACACCGCCACGCTGCAGTAATCCATTGGTCTTCAGTAATAATCTAATTTTCTGAAATACTGAATTTGGGATTTTCATTAGTTGTCAAGTTATAATCATCAAAATTAAACATTTGAAATATATCAGTTTGTGTGTACTGAATCAAAATAATATACAAGTTCCACTTTTTAAATGGAATTATTAAAATAAATCAAGTTTTTTGTGATATTGTAATTTTATGAAAGCACCTGTTTATCTCAAATTCATGTTTTTGTACTGTGGGAGAAATCCCATGTAGACATGTGGATAACATGGATATTTCATCCAGATTGGGATTAGTGCTAACCAATAAGATACCCAACTAAAACCATATATAATATTATATTAAAGTATTTCTCAAACTTGGAATATGTAATTATTAGTTTTATTTTTATTCTCATATTTTATAAAAACTGTAAGACAGCACAAAAAGCCAGATAATACAAATATTGTCATAGCAAACTATTTGTGTTGCTAGATGAATTAACATTCACTGAGTTAAGATGATGCAAAAAAACAGGAGGAAAAGTAAGAATAATTTTTTTAACATTAATTTGTGAATTGTTGGAAGTTTATGTTGGTTACTATACCAAATTTAAAAGGACTACGGTACTAGTCAAATGTTTGGACACACCACCTTTTTGCTCTACTTATTGTTAATGTTATCATTTTTTTTTACACACCGTAAATCAGGGGTTCTCAACTGGTCTGAGCCCAGGACTCATATTTCCTTATGGTCATTAAGTCACGATCCACTATTGTATAATAAAAAACAAACAAATTTATTTCTGAAAAATAGCCTTCAAAAACACATTTAAACATACATTTGCATGCAAAGTAAACTTAAGAGCAATTAGTGTGAGAAACTTGTCCTCAATGAACAAAAAGCCACATTTTAAATTCGAATGGTTATATTTGCATTTTTTTGTTTTACCTCTGAACATCACAAATATAAAGAGAAGAGTAACCAGTAACTGAATAGCGGTTACCATGGCAACAAGAATACAGTGGGCATGTGCCTCTCTGAGTCCCAGTTGTTAAAAATCGAAATTATTTAAGAATAACAGTGGAATCTGTCCGTAAACAATTGTTGAAATCTGAAATCAATAAAAATTGAGGCATCCATTTTTATTTAAATTGATGTAAATCCAGGTAATCCATAAAACACAATAAAAAGGTAGTGTTTGATATTAAAAACAGAGCAAATAAATATATACAATATTTTATAAAAATGAATATAAAAGACTTATGTAAATAGTAAACGAATATTTAACATTCACATTTCTCACCTTCTACCAGTTTTTGATTGACCCAAATTGATAACTTATAAATCTCATTGGCATCTCAAATTGCCACATTAACGCCTTTTGCCCCCTTCACCAAAATGGAAGTTATCGTGGACGGCAACTTTCCGTACATATGGCCGATTTCAGCGAGCTTAATGCTGCCCTCGTATTTAAGGATTTTCTTTTTCAACTCAATCGCATAAGGAAATGAGAGCTATCCACGTCAAGCGAGTACGCTGACTAAATCCGAAGCAACCGGAAAAAACAGAGACATAATTTTGGCGGAGAGACTCGACCAACACCGAATCCAAAAATGATTAAATAGTAAAAGCAATCAGATCAAGCAGGTCAAATTTCCAGTAGCAATTTATTATAAAATGAATGACAAGAAAGATGAATTAAAAAAAATTACATTTTATTTTCAAGACACTGCATGCACACTATTATTAACATAAAACAAACTATTTTTCTAAATGAAGATGCAGTTAAAACTAAAATTACATTTTTTATGAAATGAGCCAAACCCTATTAGGTCAAAAGTTGCAATTGAAGAACATGAATAATGATGGTCCAAAAACTGGTCAAGCTCGACCGCTTTTGGTTACAATGTGAAGAATAGAACGTCCGTAATCCACACATTGTTTCCCCATGTGTTCTGACTGCACTCACAGAGACAGCCTTACGGACTTAGTGGCTGTCAGTTGTAGATGAAGTTAAACCTTCCAAAAAATAATAATAATAATAAAGGATTCAGTGATAACAGATTTTAGTCAAAGAAATTGCATCACTTAAACAAGTTTTAAAAAATAAATTGGCTTTAATTCTGCAAATTGTTATTAACAAGTAATGTTTAAATTGTAAGTCACCCATATTTTGTTTCTCCCCAACAAATAAAGACAGCAACTTTAAGACATTTTATGTACTGCAAATATGCCTACAGTCATTGGTATCTTTAAATGTGACTCTGGCTTATAATTCCCGTTCCTTGAAATCTTCCAGAAGTGTAATGAGTACCACTGTCACGTAAAAAATCAACCATTGTGCTGTTTTTAAAACATTACTGTTTTCTTTAGATTGTACTACAAAACATATTCCTACCAGTTAAAGCAGTTCACATGAATATAAAAACAATGATGCCGCACATTTAAATTCTTTCATCCTTGTTTCCAGTTTTTGTGCACAAAGTTAATACTAAGTGTGAGTAATTTTGGAGAGAGTGCATTAACCAAAAAAATTAATAAAATAAAAAGATAGCTCAGTGGTTAGGGTGTTGAGCTATAAATCTGAAGGTTGTGGGTTTAAATCTCAAGTTGGAGTATTGCAAGTCGCGTTAGATAAACGTGTCTGCTAAATGTAATTGTCAATGTAATAAATACGGTGATAAACTGTAATTATGAAGCTTTATAAATCTCACCTGCTCAGTAGTTGAGGAAGGCTAGATATTATTGGCCCATATCCAGGAGCGTTGTCATACAGCTCAAACAAGGGAGCTGCGACTAACTTGTAGTTTTTTGGCACAGCAAACAACGCTAAAAAAAACAAAAATGGAATTGTTATAAGAACAGCCAGGGTATCTTAAAGTTAAGAATAAGAACATGTTGTACCTTTTTCCTGCAGCTGGACCAAAAAAAGCTTCTTATGCTCTTTGGGCTTTGTGATGTGTGCTGGAATGTAGGGATACTACAAACCCATGCACCCCATAAAGTCATTATTATTATTGTTTGATAAAAAAGAATTAACATCAGTGTACATGTGGAATATTTTTTTCTTTGCAAAACAAAACTACAACGTTGCAAAAATAAAACATCACCTACCTGTGGGGGTTCAAAATTGGGTCTCCACCAGTTTCCAATGCAGTCATCAATTACCCAGTCCTGCTTAACTCCATCCTGACGCCCGAGGATCTGAGCAAATGAAATCACGATCAATACGGCTTTAACTAACATAATAAACGATAGTTCAAAGCAATCGATGGATAAACTGTGGGCTTTTTTTTTCAGATTAAAATTTTAAACTATAATTGTCATTGACTCTGCTTAAAGACACAGCTGTTGAATAGAGGTGTATTGACTTTTGTTAAAAGTACAAAAACATGCCACAAACTCAAAATAACAGTAAAACAATGTTTCTGTAATAAATAAGTTTTCACTTAAAATATAAATAATCATTTTTTATCATCTTCCGCTTAATCCTCAACTAGGGTCACAGTGGGGCTCTCTCTGTCCATCCACAGGAGAACGTTTCAGTCGATGGACAGATACACCCAGGACAGGGCACCAGTCTATCGCTTGGATATTTGATATTTTTTTTTCAGTTTAATAGAATGATGGAACAAAATTACCAGAGATTTAACTACTTGTCTATGCAAGTACCAATAATGAGTAAAGTCCAACAATAAATGAGAAAAGTCTTTACAAGCAAATAATTTATACAACGTGCCCAGCGATAAGATTGGCGCCCTTTCCTGGGTGTATTCAGTGCCCAAAATGTTCTACCCTGGATGGCCATGGGAAACCCACCACGACCCTCATAGAGGATTAAGCAGAATATAATGAATAAACTTATACAGTTAGTTTGCATGCAATAAAGCATTATTGTAAATGAATCACAGAAAAAAAGGTGTTAGCACATCTGTGGCCACAGGACATCACTAGCCTTTAACACTGTTTTTTTATGCTGTGCTTTCTAATACAATTTATTAAATAAGTTTTAAATACTACCATTTCAAACTTAGATATGCAGAAGAGGTAATACCTCGGTCATTAGTCGCTTTAGGCCTTCTACTTCATCTTCACCGGCATTTAACTCTCCACCAGGACTGAAAAAAAATAAAATAAAAGAACTACTTGATTGAACCAGTACAAACCTGTTAAACTGAACGAAAGTTAATTATTAAAAATATAAAACAACAAATACAGCTGTAACAAAGTCTTATTTAGATAATATATACATATAGGAACATTAATGAGATCAGAAATTATTGGCAGATGTAACACAGCTCAAAACTGATGACCTAACACTTAAAAAAAAAAAAAAAAAAACTGATCAAAGCATCACTAAACCAAATTTTAAAGTAAAAAGACAGTTATAAGAAGCATGCATGGGTTTAACATTACTAAATATCAGTATTTCATTTAGCAATAAAGTAGATTTATTAAAGCTAATATGAAATTGTAAAATGCATAAATGTCTCTCTTGTGATTACTGATGGTTAGAATTTTTTTCCACTCTAAATTTCAAGTATGGGGGCTTAAATTTACGCCATGCCCGTGATCTTCGGAATTTGTACGTCTGGACGTCATGCGTGAGGTAGATGGTAGACAACAAGAGAAGTTCAACCAGATGAATGAATGTGCAAAATGACAAAAAGGTGTGTTATTTTCAGCTGCAGTAATTCAATGTGAACATTGTGACCCCTGTGCAAAAACGGCCCAAAGATCACAAATCATCAAAAACAAACATTAACGGGAACATTGGAAAGAACCATGCTTTCACTACATTATTTGTAGCACTCGGGCTAGACGACTACCACAACTATGGGTTGTGGAAAGCGGGACTTACAACAGTTGGAAAAGGAACGGGTTTTATTACACACAGGATAAACATTCAAACTGCCGCTGTTCGGCTGATGGAACTCTCCTAAAGTCCCACTCGTCCCGTGGCTTTCTCTCGTCCTGCAGCATATAGAAATTATAAATGCTGCACATTTCTACCAACGTTGCCACCTCGTCTTCCTTAGCACCTCCACACTACCATAACTGGCTGCTAAATGGTGTTAATAAGGACAGTCTCCCCCACAGTCAGTGCAGATTCATGCCCTTCAGCTATTTGAAAACATCTTTCGAATCTGCCGATTCAGCATTGGAAAATTTAGCCTTAATCAGTCATTGCTGGTGTATGATGGCTTCATTATTCACCGTTTTCCACCAGTGACTACACGGCAATTCCTGAAATTTACGGATCGACCTCTGGCTTTTTTTGGTCGATTTTCAAAGTAAACAATTTTTTAATGCCTCTGTCATTCATGTCTTTATTGCCCTTGCTTTGTGCACAGTCATGTTGGAAGGGGGCAGTCATGCATGTAGAGGCCATGAGGCCTCTTCTCACAAAGTTGGGAGCATGGAATTGTCAAAAGTGTGCTCCTTTACTGGAACTAAGGGGCCAAGCCCAGCTCCCAAAAAAAAACATTCTTACCATTATCCCCCCCTTCACTAATTTTTACACTTGGCAAATTGCAGTCAAATAAGTACCGTTCTGCTGGCAACCACAAACCCAGAGTCTTCCATTAGATGGAGAAGCATGATTTGTCACTCCAGAGAATGCGTTTCCACTGCACTAGAGTCCAGTGGTGGCGTGCTTTACACCACTGCATCCGAAGCTTTGCATTGCACTGGACGTATAGCTTGGATGCAGCAGCTCGACCGTGGAAACCCATTTCATTAAGCTTTCTGTGCACTGTTCTTGAGCTAATCTGAAGGCCACATGAAGTTTGGAGATTAGTAGTGATTGAGTCTGCAAAAAGTTGGAGACCTCTTCATACTATGCGCGTCAGTATAACTTTATACACTTATACACCTGATTCTTTCTTTTGGCAATATAGTGTATGTTTACAGTTTGGAAGCTAAAGTTATGGGAAATCACCCGGGTGGTCCTGTAGCTGGTGCTTAGTCTTTAATTAATGCCTACCAACCTTAAATAAAACATGACCTGCAAATCAAGATGAAGTGGGCAGCTTTGGGGGATAAATCCAATTAAGAGAGAAGAGACCGAGATGGACTTACAGTTTGAAAAATGTAGTTCCTAGTTGCAGCAGCAGGACATGAGGCAGCCGGTGTTCATGTACAATCAGCACTCCCTCCACCGTCCGCCTCATTCCCATCTTCTCAAACTCCTCCCGCATTCGCTGGAACCTGGCTGCTACTGAACTGTCTTTTTCATAGAGCGGCTCTTTCGTGCCGAATGTGTAATTTGTTAGAGGATATCTGTACAGAAAAAAAAGACACAATGAATAAATAAGAGCAAAATGGCTAAATAAAAGTATACTAGGTAGGACTTAATAATTTGTCTTAAGTCCATTTTCAAACCAATGTGCAGAAAAGCTGGTATTCATTCAAAAAATGCTATAAAATGTTAAACATAATTAATAATAAAAATAGAAGCCTGTAACATTTTAACACAATGTGTGAATGCTAAGGACAGAAACCACTGTTAAATTTGAAAAATTGATCCCTCAGAAGGCAATGGTTAAACAGTCATGTGACTGTGTGCATGGGGAACATGGTTCTTTACTGTGCATATGACAAAGCTATGAATTTGAATGCGATCGGGATCAATATAGTCACATAAGCACAAGAGTACTTTGGAAAAGCATTCACTTCACCAATTCTGCTGCTTCATTTAAAATTAACCTAAAACTGATTATGGATCTAGTTACAAATTGAGAGAATTACAGACAAATTCTTCTGTGTGCATGTACAGTACGCAAAACTAAAGTCTCTAACATTAGTTGCAGAGAGAAGGACCCCAAGTAAACTGCTGACCATCACGGACAATGCAGATTTGCACAGTGCCATCAGGCAAAGGAGCTCCTTTAATGACATACCATTATTCCAGTCCAGCTCCACAGACCGGTTTAGAAATCTTTTAGCCCACAGGCCATCACACTGTTAAACTCACCATAGCAGAGCAACAAAAAAAAAAAAATAGGTCATGTGACTGATAACCGTTGGACAATGAAATAAAAATCCCCCTTTATCAGCTAATTAGTTAGTATTATATTATAAACTTATTTTTATAATGTTATTCTATATACATATATACTTATTTGATAAATTACCCGTTTATACACCTATATTTACACATATATTATGTACACTAGCACCATTACTGCACTATGCTATTATTTTCAACTAGCTGACCTGCAGCGTAACATGTGCCGTATAATTGAGCCCGTCCCCAGTATAACGTTGCCGGTCCCATTTCTGTATAAAACTCCAGATGTATTCATGTAGTCAGGGTATTGTTGAGCAGACTGTAGAACTATGCTCCTGTAACTAACAACAGATAGCACGTCTACGAAGGTATCCTAATCTTGGCAAACAAAAGTTACACATACATACATACAAGAGAGAGGGGGTGGAAGATAGAGTAATTAAGTGCTGCCACACTGTAAATGACATAAGAAAAGTTAGTCTTTCTTAATTCACATGGTTACTCTCCGAACACGTGCTCACTTCTGTCGTGTGTGTGTGTGTGTGTGTGTATGTGTGTGTGCTTCACAGCACGGATGCATTAAATGTGGTGGACAAATTCCTGTAAGCAAAATTGATCACTTTTCTTTTCTTTTTTTTATTATTAAGCTTACTAAATGTATATGCATTACAGACCTACTAACTTAGAAAACAAAGGGGGTTGTGACATTTCTTCAACTGCATTTGTTTGTATTTCATTCATTCATTCATTATGTTCCACTTAATCCACTACGAGAATCGTGGGGAGGGGTCCCCATGCCCATCTAGGACAAAACGTTTTGGGTACTGGGCAGAAACACCCAGGACAGGGGGTCAATCCATCGCTGGGCACACTCGCACAGCCACACACATTTTATGGGGCAATTTGGAGTATTCAGTTTACCTTGCATCCAAGTTTTTAAATGTGGGAGGAAACCGGAGAACCGAGATTATTTATTCGTTTTTGTATGTTGGTTTAAATAAAAGGTTTTAGCGGGGTGGCATGGTACAGTGGCTTAGAGATCAGCATGTTCCCCTCTCTGCGCTGGGGGTTCCCAGGTCGATCTGGGTGGAGTTTCCATGTCCTCCCCATGTCCACGTGGGTTTTCTCCGGTTTCTACGGTTTTCTCCCACAGTCCAAAAACATGGATTTTAGGTAAATTGACTGCTCTAAATTGCCCTGTAGAGTGTATGTGTGTGTGTGCCCAGCGATGGGTTGGCGCCCTGTCCCGGGTGTATCTGCCGAGCGCCTGAGGTGTTCTCCACTGGTTGGGCATGGGAAACCCCACCGCGACCCTAATAGAGGAAAAAGCGGAAGATCATGGACTAAACGGGTGAAAAAAGTTTTAGCGAGTGAAAATTTTAAAAGGTTTTAAAATTAAATTAAATCATTACAAACTCGGTAAGTTGTCTTCTTGTGTGAAATTGTACATCTAATGGTGATGAAACCCCTACTAATAGACGTCTAAAAAAGCCCCTAAAACCATTGGCCCACATAGTGTAGCTTCTGATGTTGCTAAGCTAACCTCAGTTAACTAGTCAGACAATGTGCAGCAAAAATAAACTCAGAGAAACAAAATTCAGCGGAATGTCAGGACATTGCGATGCAAAATCGCACTGAATGCAACAGGAGCGTGCTTTAATGCACAGGGACTCACAGGTTGATGGTTCGCTCCAGTGTGAGAGGTTTAGCAGGACCAGAGATGTATTTGTTCCCGAACTGATTCACTCCCCGCGGCCAGCCAGTAGACGAGCGGTTCGGAGGAACGACTGACATTATTTCCGTACACGCTGCGATTTGTTCAATTCCAATTTGTCTAATTGGAACGGATTAATGACCCAATAAAAACGAAGAAAGGCTTTTTCAACGAGGTAAAACGAAAACACCGCCGTAAGACCTGTTCCGGCGGAGCGGGGCACTTCCGGTCCTAACCTGCTGCTGCTGCTATACTGTGCCAAACGGTGCTATCCGTTCAAATCCTGTAGGTCGGAAGGGGGCGCTATTTCATACAGAGTCAGAAATATTAATTAAAAACAAATAAAAAAGCTTTATTAGCATGACAATTACATTTGCACTTTTGTATTGCCAACGCAAAATTACAAAATATAAAATACAATACACAAAAAACACACATATATTCAAGATTAAAAGTAGCTTTATTGGCATGACTGTGATCTATCTATATATCTCTCTAGATATATAATACACAATATACAATGTACACAACACAATGTAACTCCAAGTCAAGCACACTTCTGTGAAATCAACCCGTCCAATTAGGAAGTAACACAAATTGTGAATCAATTTCACTTGCTGTTGTGCAAATGGAACAGACAACAGCTAGAAATGAGAGGCACTTAGCAAGACCCCCCCATAAAGGAGTGCTTCTGCAGGTGGTGACCACATACCTTTTCTCTGTTCTCATCCTTTCTGGCTGATGTTTTGCTCACTTTTGCATTTGGTCAGTTCTCTCACCATAGAGG